>CM065655.1:16083926-16203926 GCA_033220385.1 Triplophysa yarkandensis
AAATATTTACAGGTTTTTGTAGACAAAAGACCTTTTCACCAACAAAAATGTTTTCTTTTTTTTATTATAATATAACATTAACCAACAGTCGTGGCCTGGTGGTTCGAGTAACGACTGAGGTGAGTCCCTTGAGCAAGGCACCATTCCCCCCCCCCACTGCTCCCCGGGTGCCACAGCATGGCTGCCCACTGCTCCGGGTGTGTGTTCACAGCGTGTGTGTGTTCACTTACTGTGTGTGTACACTTGGATGGGTTAAATGGAGAGCACACATTCCAAGTATGGAACACCATTCTTGGCCACACATAATGTCACTTCACTTCACTACAGCGTGTGCCATGACCTTCACAAACAATAAATACAAACTTTAGAACAAACATGAAGTATGCAGTTTCAGTGTAAGTTCAGTTAGTACAGTTTAGAAAAAGTTTATAATAAAGAGCAGACAGCATATGGACTAGATTACCGCTCGGAGTCATCATTAGACTGGGCAAGAAAATCCCCAAATGGTTGCCATATACTGTAAAAATGTATCAAGGTTACTCATAATTCCCCAGCAGACTCTCTCCATCTGTACATGGGTCTCAAACTGAGCAACAGGATCCAGTGTCCAAAGTCTTATTCATTACAAATATTTCCTGCAAAATGTCATTAGATCATTACATCACATAGACCGTTAGAAGATGTCTGGAAGATTTTGATGGAGAACAGATCTTTAGCAAATTCACTTATCAGATGTTTTTCAAATCTACCTACAACCAATACATATTGTTTAATGATTGTTTTACTCAAATAGGAACCAAACGACGCATGGACGAATTAACAACATTACAAATATGAAATAAACATTTATAAGCATAGAGATGGTAAGGAAACATACTATTTATACCGTTTAAACCCAGAAAAAATTCAATAAAAATGCAAAAAAGTTCAGTGTATGGAGATTTGCACGCAGTAGGTTAAACACAATGACTTTAATGGTTTGCCGAATAAGTGATTGTGGATGATGGCCTTAGTGAAGAACAGCTAGGTGGGCACAGGGCCTTGGGTATCCGCCGCCCTTGGGTTTATAACACAAGGACACAATAGATCCAGCCGGTCTGGGCCCGCACACTCAACAGGCTTGGATTCCAATTAATTGTTAAAACATTTAAACCAGATGAGCTGCCTTTTCCTTGTCTGATAGAAAGTCTGTGGACTACACAATCTACTTTTTTTTGGCATCCCAAGATATGCTGTCTTTCTCTAAATGTGCTTCAATATCACATGATGTGGCTCATGTCTCAGGAGACTTTTATTTTGAAGTTCTGGCTGTGCGGGTCTGAAAGCTGCACTGCCATAGGGAAAATGTCAATAAATGTTTGAACATCTTTAAGTACGGATGCTGTGATAAAACACAGCAATAACTGTGTATTAATAATAATAATAATAATAAAAATAATATAAAATAATACAGTTATTTGTATAGTTGCCCCATTTAAAAAATGAATGATATAAAATTGTATGATATTTCACCTACATATAATACATTCATTAATTAATCAACACAACGTCACAACTGATATAATCAAAATAATTATTTTTAAATAATATTATTTCCACCGTCGGTTGAGCAACGCTCTTATTTTGAAATGTCGTGCTACACTAGAGTTTTTCAACCGGAAGTGACTCTCGCTTATCTGTTGTGAAGCAGCCGTCCCGCTTTTCGCTTTCATTATCAACGCGAATTTAATTAAATTAAATTAAATTAAATCAACGTCTCGACGGCACTGCGATTCACATAAACGACATGTCGTAAAATAACAAATAGAGATGAGAGGTTTCTAATCAGTGGCGGATATTGTTCTCCATTATTACAAACCGTCGGTTGGATTCAACGCAAGAATGTCAGGAAAACATTTCAACGTCCACGAAGTGGGCTGCTGCATCAAATACTTTATATTCGGATTTAATATCATATTTTGGGTGAGTAATGCATTTCCAAAAGTGTTTTTACAGTTTTTTTTATTATTATTATTTAAAAAAAATACATAATAAGGGCCTTGACTGACACAAAAATAAAAATACAAATTTTATAAAATACAATTCTTTATTTATACTTTTAGAAAAGAAATATTTGACATTTGTTGTTCAAAATGCCATTAACCCAAATGAAACATGCTTTGATGCCCATGAGTTTAGGTGACCCTTGAACTTCCTATCAAAGGTCAAATATGGATACATCCCAAACATATAAACACAATCAAACACATCTTCTGATGCTTCTGGACACTGTGATGCATCATCATCCGGTGACCCTGCGGAGGCTGATCAGACCCCAGCTTGGGTACAGCTGGCATGTCTTGCCACTTTACCCCCATGGATCTCCTCTTTTGAACCATCTTGATGCTTGATGCTCTTCTCCTGACTCCATCAATAAATATAAGCACAATAAATGAACAATTACAATACATATAGCGAGACACTAAACAACAACTATACCCACAAGCAAAATGGTCAACTCCAGCGTTATGGACGTGACATAGAAACGCTCTTATTGTAGATCAGTTTACTTGTAAACTGGTTCAACTGTTTTTATTAAACAAAACCCTTGTTTATTGTGTTACAACGTCAGAAAAATGTCAGTCCGTGCACAAGTTTTCTATTTTGAAATGGTAGATTAATCTGTATTGTGAACGTGACAAAAATGCCAACGCTTATGGGAAAACTTCTTTAGATTTATGTGAATTAAAATGTACCAACCAAAATCAATTAGCTAAGGAATAGTTCTTTACGGAACATTAAATTATTTCTATATTTTAAAATTCATGTGTCCGTAGAAGAGCAAAGTGTAGAGTTATGGATGTGACAATCCTGAAAATAGTCCCAATTTTGCTATGAAAAATAATACATTAAAGTTATTAATTATTGTGTAAAAGTTTAAAGAGGCCTCACATGGGTATTTGAACAACAAAATGTTAATATCTGGAGTATAAGGATACTAAAAACCATTGGTGAAAAAAATTTCCATGGAATTGTCCAGATATTTAAATTCCATTGGTCTTGTGAAAACAGTTGTAAATATTTGGAAAAAAGCTTGAAACCAAACAGTTCTTAGACCCAAATAACTACCATAGTAGGAAAAAATACTAATTTATTTTTTGGTACTAATATAATTTGATATTTTGAAGAATGTAGAACAGCAAAAACATACTGGGGTAAAAATAACTTTTATTTTATTTTTTATTTACCTGGAACAACCAAGGGGAGTTTAGGGAGTATTTCATGACAGAACTATTCAATTCTGTCATTATTTACTCACGCCCTTGTCATCTCAAATCTCTCTTTAGCAAGATAGCAAGATATTTAACTTTTTATTCTCTTACAGCTGCTGGGGGTGGCATTTTTGTCTGTGGCTCTGTGGGCCTGGAGTGAAAAAGTAAGTGAAACCTGTTTTTCCCCTTGTTATGAAGTAGGGATTTCGAACATAGTAACATTTGTGAATAAACAAATACAAAAGTGGTTACCCCTCTCACATGTGCTATCACAAATTCATAGTCATAACTTGTATAGCAAAATTGAAATTGTATTTTTTCTTCTTTCATCAGGGAGTTCTCTCCAACATATCCTCCATCACAGATCTGGGTGGGTTTGACCCAGTGTGGCTGTTTTTGGTGGTGGGTGGTGTGATGTTTGTGCTGGGCTTCGCCGGATGCATCGGAGCACTGCGGGAAAACTCCTTCCTTCTTAAGTTTGTACGTAATATTTGTTTTTCACTGTGCACTCTCTGTGCTTTCCCCTAAATTCCCCATTAATTAAAATGTAAATAATCTGACTGTAAATACCTCATGTGAATACCCTAATTTAAACTATTTTATTTTTCCTACTAAAGTACTCTATAGGATCCTATAACTCTACAAGAAATCAATACATTTACATTTACATTTAGGCATTTAGCAGACGCTTTTATCCAAAGCGACTTACAATAGTCGAGGAGACAATAAAGCGGTAAATAGCCGATACAACAATAGGTGAACAAGTGCTACGACAATGTTACCAAGTTACACAGAAAGAGAAGTTACACAATTTTTTTATTTTTTTAGGTAGAGTGAGTAGACTAGAAAAGAAGGTACTCCTAGTGAGTAAGGTGTAGCCGGAAGAGATGAGTTTTTAGGTGTTTTTGAAGATAGAGACAGAGTCTGACATTTACATTGATTCATTCATTTGACAGACGCCTTTATCCAAAATGACTTGCAGTATTATGCAATAGTCAATCATCACAGCAGAGCAAACAGTGGTAAGGTGTCTTACTCAAAAACACTTCAGTTATTGTCTGCTGGCCCTGGGATTCGTAACCGCAACCTTCTGCTTACAAGTCCAACTCTCTAACCATCAGACCACAACTGAGCATAGAACATTTCCCTCTGGTCATTAGTCTCAATCTTATTTAAGTGACAGCAAACCCAAAAATAAAAATGATCTCATCATAACCCTTGTCATTTCAAACCGTTGTGACTTCTTCATCAGAACAAAAAGAAGAAACTCATGTGAACAACTTATTTACATCTGTTGTATAGGTGAAACCAATGCAAGTGAAAAGGTACCACTTTGGGTTTGGTTACCAACAAAAAATTTTTTTTTATAATTTAACACTTCGTTTAGCCGTAATTTCATTGTATTGTGTTGATGAACAGACATTTTGATGAAAAAGTCAGGCTTTCAAAAAATGAAAAAAAAAACCCACTTATATTGTTCGACCATCAAACTTATATCATTTTCATTATCAGTTGGTTATGTATCTATGCATTGCAGACAATAGCATTCACACATTGTTAACAGAGTTCAGGTGGAGATTGCAATAGCTCTGAATGCGTGGATATGAGTTAATACGTGAAGGGTAAAACTGAATGTGTTCTGAAAGTGTGGGAAAGTGCTCTCCTGCATATCCCTCCGGTCTGTGATGTTATTCTTTTTTTCGAGAGTGAGACTGCTACTGGAGATTTGTAAGAAAACCAGGAGAGGCCCTTTCCTCCATAGGGTTACAAAGACCTCTAAAAACATCTGGAGGCACCAGCTGAACGCTGATGTCACTGTTGAAGTATTCATTGTGGTCACAGCGGAAAGCCATCGCTCGTACTTGTGATAAAATGTACGTGTGCAATTAGAGTTAAACCTTGTTTAACAATGTGACATCCTGTTTTTAGTAGTGAAGTGAGAGAGGGACGTCATTACTGTAAGTCTCAAGAGGGATTTTGGCAGGATTGAGAATTCTTTGTTATAAAAAGGTGAACATCAGTTTGGTTTAATCCATCAGGGATTTGTAACACATTCCTGAGTCATTGGAAACCATACGGCACCCATTATCCTGACTGAATCAAATTGAGATCCATTTTTCTGCAGTTTTCTGTGTTTCTTGGAATCATATTTTTCCTGGAGCTGACGGCGGGAGTCTTGGCTTTCGTCTTTAAAGACTGGATCAAGGACCAGCTCAAGTTCTTCATTAACAACAACATCAGGGCCTACAGAGATGACATCGACTTGCAGAATCTCATCGACTTCACCCAAGATTATGTAAGAACGGGCACACATATTAAACTATTTGATACTTGTGTTTAAGATTTAAGCAGAACAACAAAATAGGGGATACAATTGTAGCTGTACACCTAACTTGTGTCCAAAATATAAGAGAGACTTTTGACGACACCCAAGCAACCACATGAAGCACCTTAGCAACCACATAGCAAAACCCTTGCAACCATTCACCAAAAAAGTTTTGTGAGATGGTGAGAACATTCACATTTCTCTCATATTAGAAAAAAATGTACACTATCTGTATAAAGAAACTGGTCTAAAATGACTGGATGGGTAACTTGATGCATTCAAATGTGATGTAGATTATTTGTAAAAATAAACAAATGAGTATGTTTCTGTAGTGGGAGTGTTGTGGGGCATTTGGACCTGAAGACTGGAATCTGAACATCTACTTTAACTGCACGGACACTAATCTGAGTAGAGAGAAATGTGGGGTTCCCTTTTCATGCTGTACCAAGGATCCTGCTGTGAGTAAACACATACCCGCACACAAACCAAAAAAACATATAATCTGGTCCACAATTCTTTCAAGTAGACTTTAAGACATGTTTTGTTATTTTTATCAGGACATTTCAAATACGTTCCCCCCAAGTTTACAATGCACATGAATCATTCACAGGCATCTTTTAGCCAAATAATCTCTTAAATATTTTATTGTGTCCTTTCAAAAGACATGAGAACATAAACAGGAAGTGGTTTGAATCCGCCACAGACAAAACACCCTGTATACATACACAATAACAGTTCTGAATTGTACTGTCAAAATGGCAATTCCTCATGTTTTATCATAAAGTATTAAAGTGACGGTGACCGAAGAACTTAAATCTTCACTCTGTATTTCCTTCCACAGGAGGACGTGATCAACACGCAGTGCGGATATGACATTCGAGCGAAGGGTGTAAGTACACTATATAGAAACCTAATCCATCTCAAGTGTGCATTAGTGTACTAGCGTCCACAAGTATGCCTAAGAGACAAATTTATTATAAATCATATTAAGAGTCCCTGGTGTTAACATCCGTCTCGGGACTTGGATTATAGTGTTTGGATTGCAGTCAAGTTTTTTTTTGCGCTTTTCATTTGTGTCTAGTTTATATTACATGCAGTTAAAATATGTTCTTCTGTGCCTAAGCGAATGTACTGAGTGATACACTCTAAAGAGTGTGTTCATCTGTCTGCCAAGTTCTGCAGCAATAAAAAAGATTCCTTCAATCAATCTTACAATACATATTGAATGTATTTCAAATGTGTTTTGTTTTCAGGACAGTGAACAGAGGACGTTTATACACACAAAAGGATGTGTGCCTCAATTTGAAAAATGGCTACAGGAGAATCTAACCGTAGTTGCCGGGATATTCATTGGTATTGCACTTCTTCAGGTAAAGGAGTCCATCTAATCTCAGATTCTGAGATACAACTTTGATAAGAATCACATGTCACTATATATGTGTTGTGCAAATCCTACTATAAAAATGTATAGAGATAAATACATGTTCAGTGTATAGATGAATCTTATAAAACAAAAAGACATTTTGAAAACACACACCTCTAAAAATACGAAACTTACATAAATGATTAATTTTACCACATCCACTTATTATTTTATTACTGAGGTAATTCCGTGTAAAATAATACATCTGAACTATTTAGCACACTGTTGTATATTGTTAATTTTACTTCATGCCACTTTTCCATAAAGGATTATTCAAAGCTCTTCATTTGGGTAAAGGTATACAATCTTATAATTTATAAAACCTCATGTCATTACATACCTATATAATTTTCTTTTTTTTGTTGCTAAATGCAAAATAAATATTTTAAATACAGCAAACAGTTGGTAATCAAAAAGCATTGGTCCCAGTTTACTTCCTTTGTATGAACACAAAACCACTAATTCTGTCCTTATTTAAATATTAATACAATCACACTGTTCTTTTAATGTAGATTTAAGACTTTGTGTCATTATTTGTGTCTTCTTGTCATTTCAAACCTCAATGACTTTTCTTCCTCAGTACATAAAAGGGAATATTTTGAAGAACGTTGACAGCAGTGGCCCCCATTCACCTCTGTTGTATCGAAAAAACACGTGCATGTGAATAGGTACCAGCTGCCAGCATTCTTAAAAATATCTTCTTTTCTGTTCTGCAGAAGAAAGAAAGAGGCTGAGTAAATGACGACAGCATATTTTTTGGTTGCGCTATCCCTTTAAACGTACGCCAGAGATAGCGTACCCTCAGGATGTCACCATTTGAAATAATTGAAACTGACACATTAACCCATGATCTGCTTGTAGATATTTGGGATCTGTCTGGCTCAAAATCTCCTGAGTGACATTGAAGCGGTCAGAGAAAGCTGGTGAGAAACATCACTCTTTAAACAAGCATTGTACTGTCACAAAACGCCTCCATCTTTAACACTTTAATCTTTTTATACCCCAGTTTGTTCACCTGAAACGCTTCAGCAGTTCTACAGACCCAGCCTCCGTCCTCTTGTCACCCGGCAACAGAGCCGGAACATTGTCATCACAGTATCCTAGCAACCACTGAGGAATTTCGGTCCCATACCTCTCGTGTACAGCAACATCTCCATCTTTCCATTAAAAATGGTGCCCAGGGGGAGATTTGTTTACTAATAATGCTCTTTAAAATAATGCTCAAACACCAACAGTGTTAAAGTACGGACGTGAAACACACTACGTTGTTTAAGATTAGCTGTTTGGTAATTGTTGGTCTGTGTGCACATGCATCACCACAAGTGTGATATTAAGACACGTAAAAAGGTCAAATATTTTGAGATGCATGCTTTCAGTTCCACTTTGTTTGCTTTGTCGAGCTGGTTCAGGAACAGAAATGTTCCTTGTTTGCACCCCCTAAAGCTTTTCTAAATAACGGCAGATGATTAGTCTACCTGATATTGTATTGGTTTTGTAGCTGATGAGTTGTTTTTATGTTTGTATACTAACACATTCACACAATATTTTGAGTTATTATTAATTATTATAAGGCCCACACAGAATCTTTTTTTAAATTCAAAGCTTAGAGTATTACCCTTCCTATTAGTTCACTTCAGAAGGAAAAATCGCACATTATTTACAGAGCCTTTTGTGATTTCAAACCTATATGACTTTCTTTCTTTCACAGAAAACAAGAGAAGATATTTTGAAAAATGTTGGTTATAGAAAACTATTGGCCTCCATTGACTTGCATTGAATTTGTGTCAATGCAATTGAAGTCAATGGGAATCAATGTTTTTTTTTACCAATTTTGTTTTCTGAAGAGCAATGAAAGTCATACAGGTTTGAATGACAAGAGGTTACGAAAATGACACAATTATCATAATGTGGTCAACTATTTGATGGCTGGGTCAAATTAGGCAAAATGAATGATAAGCAAACACAAGGGAGGGTGTTTAGAATTGTGAATAATGTGTATTTAAACTGTGTTATTCTGTGGAATTTCACAAGCGCCAATTTAGTGTAGATCAAGTATGTAGTGTAGTTACCAAAATAGATTCCTGTCTACATTGTACAGAGTGAAGTCTTCTGAAGACTACTTTAGTATTTGACTCTTCTTATAACATAAAATGTATATAATTCATATTTGTTTATTTTGTTCACGTTGTCATCGTGTGTGTAGATTATATTACCTAAATGGGTTTTTTTAAAACCACGGTTTTCAAAACTAAATAAAGGACTGCATGCTTATTGGAATAACAATACATTTTTACACTGTTCAGCTGTATGAAAATATTTTTGTGAATTGCAATGTTTACCTGTAGGGTTGAAAGTGTGTCAGTTTAGAATGTGTTTTTTAAGTAAGCAATGAGATTATGCCGGATCAAAGGTCTTGAATTAAATAGTCAAATTCTGGAGCTGTTACCATTGAATGAAACCAAAGTGGGGATTCGGTTATATCATCATATTTGAACCCAGAATAAAAACACTTTTATTTTGGATAAAGGAAATGGTACAATCAATATAGACAATTTGGAAGATGCTTTTGTGCATAGTGACTTCAAGTGCATCAAGCTCTACATTTTGTAAGTATTTTTGTTCCTACAGAAATTATAAATTTGAAGAAAGTTCACCTCGGTATTACCAGCTCTCTTCTATAATCCTTAAGAAAAGTATTAAATATTATAACAGTTTAATTGTAATGGCTTCAGTTTATTTACAAAATGTACTTTTTACTACTTTTGAAGGAAAGTATTACAAACACATGCACTTGTAAGTTTCACCCAAATGAATCGCAGGCCCATATATTTCTGACATGGTATAATAACGTCATGAACAGAAATGCAACAAGAATGTTTTGCTTTGATTGTGAGATGAACATCTTTACAGCCTGTGGTTTTGTGAATTGTAAAAACAGGGTTTTGTCATATTCTTTAGATACAATATCATCTGATGGATCATTGTGGATATGAAAAGGTCTTTTTTACACTACTTCAAACTTTCTGCATATGTATAACCTTGATATAATGCAATATATTTGTTTTAAGTTTATTTAAAATCTGGAACAGATACGTTTTAATTATTCAGAGACAGATGTGTGATCTTAGAAATTCTTGATCTAAGGATCTGGTATAGATCTTACGTGAGCATGGCCAGCATTTTTCAATAAGCTGTTGATTCAATAAAAAATAAAACATTTGTGACATTATTGATTTCTAATTAAATCTGCATTTATACAAGGAAAACATTTTTTGTTAAAAATACTTTAATTTATTTTAAATGTGTTTTCCATTTGACCTTAAATAAGCAGTAAATATTTCCCTACAGTAAATGAATTGGCAGGACATTTGAGCATAACAATATTTTTATATACTTTGTACCCAAAATGTCTTGTTTTAGGTTGGATTTGCATTTTATTGTAAAGAAGCCCTTTAAACACTAGATGGCGTAACATTTCCACAATTGAAATGTACAAAAATCAAAATCATATTAGAAAGTATTTATTCCAATTCTTCATATTTACAACTAAAGATTTCATATCATATAAAATATATAAAAAATTATGAAAAATGTAATGCATGCTTACAGATTATGTCTTATACACTAGGATTATGAACACAGTTCATTCTTTGCTCATATAATCTCTATGTTTAAAATAAAACATTATTTCACAGATGTTCTTTTAAATAAAATCAGTAGCTACTAAAAACCACCAACAGGTGAACATGTAAATAGCACATTGTGTGGCAATGTTTGAAGTATAATATACTTCCACAAATGCATCTTAACTAAATTTCACGGGTGTGTCCACCTTGAGACTTTGCTGGACATGAAACCGTGATGTCTAAATCACCTTAAGTGCACTTTCTTATACAAGCTCCCTTCTTCCTTTTGGAAGCAGCGTGGGTAATCTGAGCAGATTAGGATCGGCTGTGGCTTTTAAATCCCACCATGATTAAAATAGGATTAAAACCCATCTCCTGAACTCAGTATTGCAGTAACTGAGCATCTCTCTCTCTCTCTCTCTCTCTCTCTCTCTCTCTCTCTCTCTCTCTCTCTCTCTCTCTCTCTCTCTCTCTCTCTCTCTCTCTCTCTCTCTCTCTCTCTCTCTCTCTCTCTCTCTCTCTCTCTCTCTCTCTCTCTCGCTCTCACAAAAACACAGCACCACACTTACAAAAAGCATCACTTTTTGGAAGCCTTTCTGTTTGACTTCCACATACTATTGTAGCTCAAAGAACAAATGCACATTTAAATCCAACATCTCTTAGAAAAACTGCTCTTAATTTCTATGACTTTGCAAATAGATATTTTGAAGAAAGGTCATAACTGAGCAGCAGTAGCACCTTATCACTTGACACAAAACGAGTGAAGGTATAACCAACATTCTTCAAAATGTCTTATTTTGTGTTCTGACAGGTTAGAAAGACAAGAGGTTGAGTAAATGACAACATCATTTTTACATTATGACATCAAGGGTCAAATGGTTGCCACATTGATGCCATCATTTAACACCTTTGTGAAAAATGTGCTTTCAGAATGACAGGACGTCCAGAATCGCTGGAGACTCTCTCACCCCCAGAACATAGACAGCCTCGGGTCAGATTTTCCACAGAACCGCAATGACCAGACTCCCGAGCCCGTTTCCTGGAAGATTGTTTGGTTGATTGGAGGTGGAATTAGTCAATGGTTAAGCTGAAATGTCCTCTGTGTCCAGGGCAGGGTCAGGTTCAACTGCATCCAGCATGGTGCGCTCATTCGCTATTTAAAGCCATGCACAAGCTTTGGCCTTACGGGCCTAATCTGCTCTTCACAAAGATGCAGTAAGCTATGACTTTGATCCATGGCACTAAAGGTTAGTGTGAAAGGGTAAGGGGCTCGCTTTGCTTTAGGACTCCGGGGTCTTCTCATGGGAGGCCATACAGTGTCTCCATGCATGTCCAGAGTCAAAGTTTATCTGAATAGTGTGGGTACAGGGGGGGATAGAGATTGCATAACACCGGCCACGGCTTAAAAGGCTTTTACTGTAACCGAAGGTGCTCAGACCTTCAAAGGGATGACCACACGAGAGTGAGATCATAGATAACATTATTACACAGGTCAAAGGGTGTGAAAAACCTCTATTTGGAGATATACAAAGGGATTAGGAAAAAAGTGTGCATAATATCTGGCAACCAATGAATTTATGAATAAAGATATTTCCTTTATTAAACTATTTAAATGCTGACCAATGTTAAAAATGACCCATTTTAAACTGTCATTTGACATCTAAATAAACCTGTTTTAGTTCATATAATTATTACATTATCATATAGTATATTATTATTATTTATACCTTATTGACCTGGATTGCTTAATTTACACTCACAGAAGCAATTTCTGGCTGGCATATGATATATATTTAAACCATTGTAGGTTGTGTGCTTAACATGTCAAGGATAGAAG
Source organism: Triplophysa yarkandensis (assembly GCA_033220385.1). Classification (NCBI taxonomy): domain Eukaryota; kingdom Metazoa; phylum Chordata; class Actinopteri; order Cypriniformes; family Nemacheilidae; genus Triplophysa; species Triplophysa yarkandensis. The sequence goes on from CM065655.1 coordinate 16,096,390, forward strand.
TGGGTAAGAGAGAGAGAGAGAGAGAGAGAGAGAGAGAGAGAGAGAGAGAGAGAGAGAGAGAGAGAGAGAGAGAGAGAGAGAGAGAGAGAGAGAGAGAGAGAGAGAGAGAGAGAGAGAGAGAGAGAGAGAGAGAGAGAGAGAGAGAGAGAGAGTCCTCCCCTTTAACCTGTGGCAGTAACATTATTCTTGATCCACGACAGTGCAACAGCAAGAGGTTGGTGTTCCATAACAAGTTACATCTTCTGGAAGATTCATCATCCACATTGAACTATTATATGCGAAGGTAATACATTTTTGTGATGTTTAAAAAGATATTGCATTGAATTTTTATCTTGAAAAGTAACTTATAACATAAGTGTTTTCAATCCAAAAAAGCACAATGAGTGGAACTAAAAGCATCTCCTCATTGGTATGTTGTGATATTTAACATGTATTTCTGTGTTTACAATATTAGATGCACATTAAGTCAGGGTAAGAGTTAGACGCTGTAAATCAGGATGATGATGGCCTATTGATCCAATTAAATCCTTATCTTGACAGATGGACTCAACGGAGAAAGCATCCGCTGGCTTTTGCAAAATTCACTTAAGGTTTAAAGATAACGGATGTAAAGATGTGTTTTTTTATATTTATATATGAAAATATATAATGCAGCTAATGTCATTAAGTATGCAAGTCAATGTGAAATATAATAATAAACCTTTAAACCCTAGTGTATATGACTGTAGGCATGGCGTAGGCCCATAATAATGAGGCCAATGGTGTCAATGCAGCTGTTGTTGAAACGGGCGGCTTATATTTTTTCATAGTCCATATAACAGTTTGATGGTTTATAAAAAATTCATAAAATTTTTTAGATTTTGGCAAAATTAGTCAAGGCACGGGTGTAAAAGATTATTTAGATAACATAATGTGGTATCTCATGGTTTTAATATGACTCAAGTAAGTTGCACCGGCTGGTGTTGTTCACACAAAAACGAAAAAAAACTTTGCATCATGTCATCAAACTCTCAGCAGAATACAAAGTACAATATTTTCGTGATAAACAGCATTGGCCACCATTCAATGACTTCCACAGACTAAAATCATAGGTTTTGAAACAGCATGCGGGTGATTTTATGGAAATAAAATATACATAGATGCCAAGCAGGACTGCTTCCGACACAATTTAAACTTTTAGGAGTTTTTATTAACAGTGATGTTGTTAGAGATTAAGGCAGGCTTCTCTGTTGCTATGGTAACATTATCATGTGCCGAAGTCATACTGAAGAGACCTTCATTTCGTTATATGTGTTAACCCCATATGTGGTTTCCTCTCATTGTTAAAAATGTACATAATAGTTATGTGTTTTTATTGGCTACAGAAAAATGAAAGACATTTAGAAGTGCATTTGTTATTTTACATTACTTGGTCAGAAGTGTTGTTTTAAATGAATAGCTGTATGTCAACACGTGAGGGATCAGTCCTCCTTAGCCATAACTAACAGACACATTGTACACCGCAAGGTAATAGGTTACAGTAAGGTTACTGAAAGCTTTAGTCATCTGACTGGCTAAGAAAAGCACCTGTTGTGTTATTCAATCTAGAAGCCAGGAAAACTTTTATGCATGGCTAGGTTTTTTTATAAGAAGTATGTTTACACCCTGTTGTCATGCTTATACAAAAAATGTGAATAGGAAGTTGTTTTATTTGTTTTTAGTAAATAAGGTGGTTACATTTTTTTACAAAAATGATATGAATACATATATAGGTCTAAAATCTTCTAATAAATATCTATTTCCAATTTGATATAAAAATGAATCTGGGATAAAATTAGTATTTATTGAATTTAAAAAAAGGTATTAAAATTGTATTATATTATTATTATATTTAATTTATAATAATATTAATATTACATTTATAATGAGAAGAACTATTTAAAACATATGTCATTTATCATCAATTATTTAGTACCAAAGGAAAGGTGTTTTTTTTGGCCCCTGCTTGTACATTTTAGGGGAATATAACATAAAACTGTGTTTCCATTATGACTAATCCTGTTTCTTTCTCTGTCTTACTCTCCATTTTTCATGTCATTCAGAGATTATTATGAGGAAACCATTAGACCCCTTGGACCCTGTGAGGAATCGGGGTGTTGGTTTTTCCTGTCAGGTTTAAGTAGACTGGACGTGTAACCATGCCTGGGGCTCCATAGATTCGAGACCACCGGACCCCTGTGCTGCTTGTCAACCATGGATCCCAAGTTCTCCCGCACCAACCTAGGGTCATATTCCTCCCCTTCGGAGAAGAAGGGCCGGCGCCACCGAGCACAGCTCGTGAGGAGAAAGCTTCGTCCCACTCGGATCCTCGGTTTCGTCCTGAGCATCTCCGCCCTCTCGACGTTCCTCTCCTGGAGTGCCTTTACGACCACTTTGGGGCCCCTTTCAAAATGGATGCCACCCACCCACCAAGAGGAACTTGCAGAGCAAGTGCCACTCAGAACTGTCCTCTCTTCCAAGGTTGAGTACAATGCATCAGGTCAGGAACATCTGCCCGTCGCCATGGCCTCCTCTGCTGAACACAGCAAGGGAGACTATCCCGAAGACCTGTTCACACTGGAGGAGAGACGAAAAGGGGCCGTCATCCTTCACATGTTTGGGATGATGTACATGTTCATCGCCCTCGCCATCGTGTGTGATGAGTTCTTCGTTCCCGCACTCACCGTCATCACGGAGAAGCTCCAGATTTCGGACGACGTGGCAGGTGCCACCTTCATGGCCGCCGGTGGCTCTGCCCCTGAGCTCTTCACGTCAGTGATCGGTGTGTTCGTCTCACACAGCAACGTGGGCATCGGAACCATCGTGGGCTCTGCGGTCTTCAACATTTTGTTTGTGATCGGAATGTGTGCTCTCTTCTCAAGGGAGATTCTGAACCTCACCTGGTGGCCTCTGTTTAGAGATGTCAGCTTTTATATTATTGGACTAATCATGCTCATTGTGTTCTTCCTGGATAACTACATTTCCTACGTCGAGAGCATTGCACTGCTGCTTTGCTACGTGAGCTATGTTACATTTATGAAGTTCAACGTAACTGTTGAGACTTGGATCAAAAGCAAACTGAACAGAAACCAAGTGGATGACAATGAAGCTTCTCCCAAGGTGAGTTGAATTGTTTCAGGTGGGATGTCTGCTTTCCAGGTGAAAGGGATTTTAGTTGGCCAGGGATAGGGCATCGGTCACATAATAATCGGACAGGAGGGCCAAGTTTTATCGCCTCTCTGAGCTGAATTAGGTTTTCATGTATATTAGGTGTCACCTGGACCAAGAAGACTACACATAGGGCTGAGTAAACCAGAACCCCTGACGTGAGGAAATCCAGAATGAGAGAAGTTGAAAAATGATGGAGATTCAAATAGAGAAATATTACAATCTGTTTTACCAAAAAACTGTGTTGAAGGAGCCAGATATATTCCTGGTAGAGATTATTCCTGGTCAAAAGATGTTTCTTGTAACCTTACGGACTACAATGAGGATAACATTTAGAAAAAACACTGAAGTTTCTTGGATGTTTCTCATTAAATAGGCTAAAATTCCAATATTTGTAGTAAAAATTATAATAATTTATTCATAAACTAAAGCATTTATCAGCATCATGTACAAAGATTACCATTATCTGACCTATGTTATGTTCAATGTTGTGTAATTTTAATAAATATAATGAAATAATAGGTATACACTATAAAACTAGTTACAGACACAAAAGACTACTAAGGAATTTTATAAGAAACATCTGCAAGACGGTTATTCTGTAAATGCAAAAAGAAACATAAAGTCTTTTTTTTAAACATTGGGCGCATGCATGAATTTCACATGAGAAGATTTCCGCGTGAATCTCATTTCATTCTCATTTAACAACCCTGACATCACAAACATGAAGCATTGGACGTTTATGATATGAAATATTTATGTGCAACGTTTTCCTACAGTGGGTGTTCTCATGGGTTCCAAGTGAAATACCCCCAAAACCAAATGTGTTAATCTGAGAAATATCTTGTTGTATTGTTGTTTATGCAAACAATTTTTTTTTATTTTGTAAGATTGCATCTTTTATAAAAGTACATTTATAAAAGTTAATGTAAAGATGCCATTGAAGAACCATTTTCCAACCAACCCATAAAGAATATTCAATGTTTATAGAACCTTTGTTTTTTACAAAAGGTTCTATATCATTAAAACAATTTCGTCACTTGAGAAGAAAGAAACATTTAATTGAACGGTTCTTTGCCAAATGTTTTTTTCCATGGCATTGCTTTAAATATTCGTTTGTAGTACCCCTATTATTAATGCTATCTAGTCCAACTATAGAAACCCTGGATTGACTCTTATTTGAAATCTACCTTTTGCTCCCATGACAAATGTCTTTAACAGTAGTGTGACAGTGATGAATAATATGCATCTGCACTTTCATTTTACTACAAATACTATAGTTGACTTTGGTTTTGTAGTAAAACTGGTTAAATACTGGTGGCTTGTAGATGTTCTTTCCAACAAACCCTGGCATTATTAGATTTGTCCCTATAGCAGTTTTATAGATGTATACATACTAAACACAAAACTCCAAATATATTTGCTTCCATATATTTTCAGGAACAATACCAACTTCATTTTTACAATGTGAATCAAAAGAAGTTCAGCGATTTCGATGTATTTTTTAAGCTACAGAAATCATAATTTATCATATACATGAACACAGATGTCAGTGAAATGTCATATCTATTAACGGTACATCCGGAGCCATGTCACCATTATCCAACCTGCTGTGCTTTGTTCAAACAGCTGGAGTCGAATTTGTTGTTTGCAGATGCAGTTTGTCCCACGTATGGAACACAGGTGAATAGGCCGGCCTTTGATCTTCTCGCTTGTTACAGTAGAATGGCACCAGGGTGCCATATGGATCAGTAGTCTTTACCTTAACCTAAATCATTAGTCTTAGATTAATCTTTATCATTGAAGTAGATTTGCATGTCAGCACATTCGGGGATATGATTCTGGAAATTGAAAATGTTTCACTTTATCATTCTTGATTTTCATAACGCAGACATCCTTTTAATGCAAGCAGGTCGACCTAGCAGAAGAAGATATGCATGGGATTTTCACCTTGATGAATTGTAATTTAAAGAGGATTTTGTTGAAAGATATATCGGAGGCTGTGTTCACATTTTGGCTTTTTTCTAAAAAACTTTTATTTCTTGTTGACGAAACTGAAATGTGAATGAGATAAAGACTAAGACAGGATTTTTTGGTATGGACCAAGCAACCAAGTTTTACCCTTATTTAAAAAAATAGAACGAGGCTAGATCTGTGCTCCTCGATCAACAACTGTATTGTTGTAATGTCACTCGTTGTGTGCCCGTGTGGGCCCTTAATTTGGTGCCAGTGACTAAGGTTTTGTTAGGGAGATATATGAATAGAGGTAAGTATAGTACATGTGCTCTTTGATGTTCCTTTATCTAAAGCTCGGGCTAATCCAATAAGATGGTGATCCTTTTAGTAGCGCTTAGTTTAGACAAGTGTCCTGTTCTTTTTAAAACCAGATACAGAGTATTGGGGATCAAACTTAGAGGTTTTATATCATGCTGTAGGATTTCCTTATTGGTGCATCATTGGGTAACGGAGATTGTTGAAAGATGGTATTGTTTTGTGTTCGTTGTTTTTCATATCCAAATAAAATCCTTAGTAATCCCAAATCAACTTCTTAAAAGTGCTGGGGCCAACTGAAGTCAAAAGACTCTTAGTGCTTAGTGGGGGAGGGACCCAGCTACCTTCTCAAACCGACCTGTGGGGGTGTGATGAATATTATTAACAAGAAATATTTGATTTGTGTTGATTTTAACATTAATTTTGACGCATTTGCAAGATAAGGAATACCCTTGCATAAGGCATTTTTAAAGACTCTGTTTGTGATCTACCCGTCATTATAAGAAACTGAACCAGAAAGTCATGCAAGGATATTTAAATCCATATGCAGGGTGGTGATTTATGTTGTGTAACTGAACGTGTGAATCCTTTAATACCTTGGTTGCTTGTCACTTTAAGTCTCTACACTAATGCTCATCTGCCCTTTTAGGTTAACCACAAGCCTGATACAAAGACACACAACAAATCTGGTGATGTTAAAAACTATATGTACATGTATATCAAAATTTACTTTAACTATAATGTATATATAGTTCTTGCCAAAGTTTACTTGGTAAAAGTAGATTTCAAAATGGACATTTTTTTGCCCTGATATAATGTCATGTGTGTATTATTAAACATATTTTAATTATTAAAATATGTTTAGCAAAATTTTAACATTAAAATTCCTTATTGTTGACCCTTTTATTGATTCCCTACAATTCCCCACAGTTCCCTACAGTTCCAAATGGTTTTGTTCATCATCCTTGGTACATTGTACATAAATGATTGCTTTTGCTAAGTCCCTTTATTCTGTAATATTTTTTTGTAATTTTGTTATTTATTGTTTTTTAGTGGGAAAGGTGGTTTAGTAATAATCTGCAATATATTTTGTAAACGACCAACACAATTTAACAACACAAAGTAGATACTTTTTTTAACCATTTTGCCGCTGTCAGTGTCAAAATATTTTACGTGTGTTTTCTTTTTTTTGTACGAATTCATAAAAATGAGCCACCTATAAAATAGTTGATCCAGCACAGTGGTTACAAATAAGATCTGATTGTAGAAACCTTGTAATTGCTTTTTTTTTGTTTTTTTTATCTTTATGTGACAGTGTTATCAATAATGATTCATTGTCAACAAAGTTCAAAATCAGTATCGGCGTCTGCATGCGTATGTATGATGTTTTTTTATACATACAGTATATAAAACAAATATTTGCACATATTGCCAATAGGTTTTTATGCATGTGATATACAGGGAAACACATAAAATAAATTCAGGACCAGTTAGAGCTCAAAATTGTACTGTAATTGTTATTGTACTGTAATTGTGTCATTGCCTAACCGACCCAGTTGTTTGGTCTGTCCAACTAATTGCTTCAGTGTTACTCTACAAAGTTCATTAGCTGTTATACATATAAATACTCTGCATAATTGTGAAACATTTGTTAAAGAAATACTTCACCCCAAAATCAATGGTGGCCATGTTTGGGTGAACCCTTCCTCTAAATATATTTTAGCTAAGATCAGGTCTGGAAATAGATCCTGATGTATTTTCCCCAAAGTCAGTTTAGTCATGCGTACAGTAAGTGACACATATTACATAAGAGCCCATTTAAAGGTTTTACAAGGTCAGTTGTTTATTTTCTAACATTTTAAACAATGTTCTTTGGAAGGTTAAAGTGTTATGTGGGGTGTACATAGAGGTCCTGGTGACACAAATATTGCCATGCTATTGTAGTTTATTTGGCATTGCTGCATGAAATCTCCTTAATATGGTTTTAGTTTATTTGCACGTGGGCACGTTTCTGTAGCTCAGACTGTATATTTTTGCTCTTCCGTTTCGTTTGGTTAGTAAGGGATAATTCACCCAAAAATAAATCGAAATAGATTAACGTCAACCGAACCAGTATGTGACCCTTTCGTCACTGTAACACAAAAGAAGGTATTTTGAGAAACGTGTCTGAGGTTTTGTGTTCATACAATGGAAGTCAGTGAGGTTCAGTGTTGTCTGTTACCGACGTTCTTCAAAATATCTTCTTTTGTGTCCTGCAGGAGATAAAAAGTCACACATTTGGAATGTGGGTAAATTGACAGTGAAATGTGAGTAAAGGTTACCAATCTTTAAAGAATAGGACTCATTTTTTTTTTTCAATAAAAGGGTGTCCTGACTGGTTGTTAGGGTGTTGCTATGCAGTTTCTAAGGTGCTTTGGGTAGTTTTTGTTGGTTGCTTTGAGGTTTCCAAATTGTTTCCTGGGGAAGTCTGTTTATCATTTTAATTATAAGATACTTTTTGGGTTCTTTTGTCAGAAAAAAATTATTTGTCTAGAAAACAATAACACATCTCTTTTTATACCATAAATGCTTGAAAATTGTTCATTGCCAAAGCATCTCTTATTTGTTAGCTCTCATAGAAAGATAAATGTTGAATATTTTATTTCTTAACTTAATTTTGATAAAGGTGTCTCCTAAAGAAAGAAAACCTGTATTGTTCATACTGTCAGACTTGGCTTGGTGCAGGTTGGCCAGCAGGATGTCTGGTGCAGACGGCATTCTGGTCTCCTGTTGGCTGACCTCTGGCTTAAAACCTATTGAGCACAGAGAGCTTACTGTAGATCTTATCATCCACCTGCAGAGAGACAAAGCAGGTGAGGGAGGAACGTGAAGAGAGAGCAAGTGATGGGTGCCTGTGTTAGCTGATGAAACGTCCTTAAGCTCTCTATGTTCATCTGGGCTTATTAGACTTATTTAAAGCTTCTGAGCTTCACTGCTGAGCCAACCAAATTTCTCATGAGGATGCAGTTTTTTTTTGTGCTTTTGAGTTCATTAAGTTGGTTTTGTGGTCATTTATTTGCAAGCGTATGTGTTAACATTTAAAATATTATTTTTTAGAAAATGAATTATTATTGTTAAAAATTTGCACTTTTTTGATGACTCATTCTACACTCATTAATTTGGTCCAATCAGGTATCACTTACTTTTGAGTAGCAAGTAGCAAATCATATGAATAGATGTTAATAGATTGACGATGTAAACTTGAATCATTATTGAATTATTACGCATGTAATGCTGAAGTGTATAGGGGTTCAATCTAAAAGATATTTGCTTGTTATGTATTTAACAAAACTATTATTTTATACAGTTCCGAATCAAATTCGGGTTTATAATTCAAGATTTTGATTTTTAATTTCATGCTTTTTTTAATTGAACTCAACAGCAGATTTACTTTAAAAGCAATTTTAATTGCACTTGCCCTGAACTGAATGTCTGTAGGGCTGTCAAAATGAATAATCATGATTAATTACTTCTAGAAAAAAGTTTGTTCACATAATATATGTCTGTGCATCTTAAAAACTTTTTTTTTTATAAAAAGAAAAATACATACATGTACATGTATATATAAGGAAATATATAGTGTGTATATTTTAAATTTAAGTAGAGGAAATTATATTAAAACCTTTATATTTAAAGAAAATGTGCACAATCAAAAGATATATATATATTGTGTGAACACAAACTCTTATTCTGGATGCGAATAATCAGGATTAATCATTTTGACAGCCTTATCTGGCACAGTTTAATTTTTTTAAGTTAATGTTACAAACACCTTTTGAATTACTCTATAATTGTTATTAAAGTAAATTATCTTGAATACCCTTTTCTAAATACGATGTTGCTTGCAAAAAAGCTGCTAGGATTTTTCTAGTTATGTATTTGTTATCCAATCGTGGGTTACTCTTTTGAAGGTGGACATGTTATAGTATCCAGTAAATACATGACAATTATAAATTAAACTTTACATGTCATTATGCTTAACATATACTGTACTTTACTTATGTAGTGTATAACATACAGGATTACTGAACCCTGATGACAGATGAATTGACCAATGGTATGTAGTTCACATTATGCTTGGCATGCTGGCAATGGATTGACCTAATGGTGCCATGTCAGAATGTAGAATCAAGTTTGTTCTTGTGAACTTCAGCAGACCCTTTATAGCAAGAAACACAGATTGCTTGAACAGTGACCGGTTCAGAGCATCCACGTGCAGTCGGATGTTATTTAATTCAAGAATTCCTGCTGTTGTATGTTTAGGGTAAAATCTGCCTGGAGACACGCTTTGTAAAGCGGAAACAATTAAAATGTTATGACATATTTGTAACATATTTTCTTTTTCGTGGGAAATGTCCTTTTCAGAAATGGTAAGAATTGTAATCGGTTAAGATAAAACCGAATAACTGTCCTCTTGCTAAACCCTTTGATTTTCCCTTGTACTTAGTTTTCTTACTCACACAGGTGTTGGATCTTTAAAATATGCGCTGTATGTTGGGAATGATTTTAATATGGTTAATTAATCGGCATGAAAAAGAAATAAAAAATCACACGAGCATGACCTGATCTTCACAATAACTTCATAATTTCGCATAATTTCGGGGATTGGTGTGGCTGCATAAAATAGTTTGTGGCTGTGTCTCATTGCTTTCACACCACATTGACAGATTTCTGTTTATCTTTTTCTCAAGGTTAACACTGGAGATGATGAAAATAAACTTTCTGTGAGTACTTTACAACCCTTGATCTACATAACATACAAACCCAAACTTTTAAAAATGGCAGACAATAAAACACATACGTTTAAGATTAAATGCAATAAGGTTCCTGCTTTTCAATCTGTTCTTCTTCTAGGCGAAGCCTCGCCTCCAGAGAGGAGGAAGCTCTGCATCCTTGCACAACACACTAATGAGAAACAGCATCTTCCAGCTGATGATACACACACTTGATCCGCTCAGTGAAGGTAATATACAAGGAAAGTCAAGTTTTAACACGCACACACGCACACAACAACACATATGTCCATCATTGCTTTTTTATTAGGTTGTATTCATGTAATCTGTCATGGTACACAGGCAAGTTCAAGGAAAAGGCGTCAATTCTCCACAAAATTGCAAGAAATAAAGGAGAAGATGAGGCAAACGGTGTTGGTACGTTTTAAGCTGTTTAATATTAAAAAACGCTAAAAAAGTAAGTTTATAACTCTCAGTGCTGTTTTTTTATCTTTAGTAGATAAGAACATTACCAACAGCACCAGTGTGGAGGTAGAGGTCACCCCACCCATGAATGGAAGTGTTGGCAATGCTGTGGTAAATAGCAGACAATAATTGATTTTTTAGGTTATGTGCAACAATAATGTATATTGATATAAATATTAATGGTGTGTGTTCTAAAGGAGGAAGAGGAGGAAGACGAAGACCAGCCTCTGAGCTTGGCATGGCCTGATACGCCACGGAAGCGAGTAACATACGTTTTAATTTTACCCATTGTCTTTCCATTGTGGCTGACATTGCCCGACGTTCGCAGAGACGTAAGATTATTCTGTTTAAACTACTCAGATTTGGCCTTGATAAAATTAATGTAATGCACATTCAATAATATTGAATCAACTTGCCCTTCTTTCAGACTTCAAGGAAATTTTTTCCCGTGACATTTTTGGGATCCATTTCCTGGATTGCGGTTTTCTCCTACTTGATGGTTTGGTGGGCACATCAGGTAATGTTATTAATTACAATTTTTGTTTATTTAATATTTATAATTTATGTTTAATCTGTCCTCGGAAAACAAATTTCTTAGGACTTTAAAAATAAACTAAAATGTAAGAAAAATAATTAAAAAAGCATTACCTTCTATGTAAGGTAGTGAGAGGTGAAGGTTGATCTTGCCTTACAGCAGTGCTGTAAATCTATAACTCTGAGCAGCACAATAAAACCAGCCAAATCCTAAAGCCAATTAGCTATTCTTGTCATTTCCCTCAGAGAGAACTGTTGTCTAATACTGTTAACCTGTATGACTTCCTTTCTTCCACACACAAAAGGAGATATTTTGAAGAATGCAGCATCGGCACCCTTCTATTGTATAAACACAAAACCAATTGAAGAGTTGCCGATTGCCAACATTCATCAAAATATATTCTTCTTGTGTTTTGCGGAAAAAAAGAAAGAACAGGTTTGAAATGACAAAAGTGAATGAACTATCTCTTTACAGACAGATGTTTAAAAAACACATTCTGAAAAAATGAACCTGCTGACAACTTTTTGTTCGTTAAAACATAAAAGAAGGTATTTTGAGAAAAAATTTGGGTTTTGTGTAAATGCAATAAAAGTCAAAGGGGGTCGATGTTGTTTGGTTACCAACATTCTTCAAAGTATCTTCTTTTGCTTTCTGAGCTAGAATGTTAGTCATACAGGTTTGAGACAGTACGGCTGTAAGTAAATGATGACAGTATCTACATTTTTGCAGAAACCATCCCTTAACAGAAATTTGATTTAAAAACATTCTGAAAAATATGTATATCCTGTTAACATTTATTCACCTATGTGACTCTTTGTTTTCTTTGGAACACAAAAGAAAATATTTTGAGATATTTCTCACGTTCATACAATAGAGAGGGGTCATCAGGGGTCAATGTTGTTTGAATACGAACATTCTTCAAAATATAATCTTTTGTGTATTGCAAAAGAAAGTTGGTCATACTGGTTCACAATGACACATGGTTGAATAAAAATGAGTTTTATACCTATATGGCTTACTGGAGTATTTTTCTACAGGTTGGTGAGACTATTGGAATCACTGAGGAAATAATGGGCTTGACTATTCTAGCAGCTGGTACCTCCATTCCCGATCTCATCACCAGTGTTATCGTTGCACGGAAAGGTCTCGGAGACATGGCCGTGTCAAGCTCAGTGGGATCCAATATATTCGACATCACCGTGGGGTAAGCAAACGTTATCAGCTAAACTCCATAAAGCATTTAAGTGTTCTGTTGGCATCAGAGACTAAACTTCTACTTCTACTTCTACTTGTCACCAGCCTGCCGTTTCCATGGTTACTGTTTTCCACTGCCAACGACCTGAGTCCAGTGGCCGTGAGCAGTAACGGCCTGTTCTGCGCCATCGTTCTGCTCTTCCTCATGCTCCTCTTCGTCATCATTTCCATCGCTGTGTGCAAGTGGAGGATGAGCAAGCTGCTGGGGTTCCTCATGTTCCTGCTGTACTTCGTCTTCCTGGTGGTCAGTGTGATGCTGGAGGACAAGATCATCATGTGCCCAGTCTCCATCTGAGTCCTTTATCCTGAGCGCTCTTATTCAGGGATCACAGACATTTCCTTCCAGACTCAGGGTACAACAACTATGACTTGAAAACTCGGACGCTGAAGGGTGCTGAAAAGTAGTTATGGGAAAATACCATGTTTAAGGCTGTACATAGAGACTTGGTAGGTTTAGCCATGTGTAACACTCTTGGACTTGATCTCGAGGGACTTGAACACGTGGAGACAACACATCCAAGGATTCGGAAGACGTTTTGGGCGAATATCTTCAGACTCAGGAAAGGACCTATGGTGGAAATATGCAATAACAAATACCAAAGAAAGTACATCCAAGTGAAACACTGATGCTTTAAGCTGTTGTTATCATAAGCCTTGTGTTGCAAAGTAACCGATGAAGATTTCTATAAGAAAGCCCTGTAATGGCTTCGTCTAAATGCTGGTTCTTCAAATAATTTAATTTTTCATTTTGAGTTTATCATATAACTTCTTGACTAGACTAGTAGACATAGTCTTCTGAAGCCTAGGCCTACAAAAAAATCAGCGTCGAACTCACAGAGCACTCGTATTATTAAAAATAATCACACACATTATCTGTTATTTGTTAATGCAATATTTTATATGTGTACTCTTTTGAGCTTCATTAGCAAATCCAGTGAAAAATGAACAAAAACTTGAACATTTCTACATCACATTACAGTCACTTACAACAACCGGTGTAGGTTCTTGTGCTGTAAATGTGTTTTCATGGTCTAGCCATATTCATAAACTATCAGGCTTGTAAATGGAGGTCCCGGCTGTAAATGTGAATACATCTGTACAGTTGTAGTCTTTATTAATATTTCATCACTGCCTGTATCTCCAAGACTGACTTTCAATGATGGATTAAAAATTAAGAAATTAACGGGTGCTTATAAAAGGAACAGAGCACCCAACAGCTTTAAAGTTGCCCATATTTTTAGTTAAAATGTCACATACTTATGAACAAATTAAAATGAAAACAGTTTCTAAATGCACAATAAGTATTGTTTGATCGATCACTTTATTCTCAATTTATGTGCTGTGTATTCCATGAAGTATAAATTGAATTTAAGTCAAATTTTTGAAAAATTATTGAAAAAAGTTAATGTTATGATTTACGTTCATGTCAGCTAAATTTATTAAATATGTACTGTACTTTATATGACATTGTATATCAATAATTACTTTAAAAGCAAAGTAAACAATATAACAATTACTTTTTCTATATGATAAGGGAAGGTCTAAACATGTATCAGATACCTTGCTCTGTGTCTCTATAAGGTGTTAAATAAATCCCAAACTTTGCTCAACCTTTGAATAAAGATGATACAATAATTATGAAAGAAATAATGTCATTTCACACTGTTGATGGTTCAAAACTTTCTTGTTTCTTATATGAATAATCAAAATTCTGTAATTTTCCAATCATCTGAAAACATAAAACTAAATAAATATAAGTGTGTTCAATCCTGTATATAAGTTCACAACAATTATTTTACAAAAAACGCCCAATACGACACTTCATAGGGCAGTATATTTAATATAGAAATAAACATGAATAAATTAAAGCTGTCAAAACAATAAATTATGATTATAAAATCCATAATAAAAGCTTTTATATGAAATTTATCTGTATTTGGTGCATATTAATCATCACTAAATACAAACATTAATATATAAACTAAATTTAGATTTATTCAAACTAATATTAATTTAAAATATATTATAATAGCATTTTATTCATATTTAAGTTATATTTCTCTTAAATATATGCATGTATTAATGCAATATTAAAATGCACAAAATTAATATGCAATCCAACAACATCATAAACACAAACTTTTATTCTAGATTCGATTAATAGTTTTGACCATTGACCTTTTGAACCCTTTGACTACTTAAACTAGTTTTGAGTTTTGAAAAAAAATAAATAAATGATTAAATAATCAAAAATGATTCCTATACAAAAAAAAAACTAAACATATTATTATATCTCAGATAAACATAAAACACTGAACTGCAGCGTTACGCTTTTTTCCAACATGTGGTGACTTGCTTTGTATCATCTTTGGCCGAGTAAACACGGAAGCGGAAGTGGAAGTAATAATGTTGCGTTGAGCTGTCAATTGCATGTTGTTTACATCAGATTAAAAGTTAAAGCCACGTATAGACTTACACACAGAGATTGTTCTTCACATTTCTCCATCCAAAACCAGCAAAATGAAGAGAATCTGGATTTTAATCCTGCCATTTATATTCCTACCTCACATCAAGTGCTGGAACGATGGTAAATTACATTTTTATATTATTATATATGTAGAAATATCTACTTAAATATTATATATCTGAATTATCTTTACTTGACAAACCTAAGTTAAAGAAAATTATATATGTAATTATTTTTGTATATACTTTTAAATGTGTTGATATGTAAATAAAAGACAATAATGTGCTTTTGTGTTCTATAATATTATTATAAATATGTGTTTTTATCTCTAAAATGTGCTGGGTTTCCTGTTGACTGTGATAGCAAATATTTGTGGTTAAAATATAAAATATATATTTTTACAAAATGTTAAATGTAATAAAAATAACACTCATAGATTTTGTTAATATTCAATTTATCCTGTTAAAATTGGGTGTTTGCTCTGAACCTGTTATACAGTTGTTAAATAAGACAATAATATTGTTTATCAATTCAACGTTTAGTTATTTTTTAAAAACCTTTACAAATACATTCTTTATGTTTTAGTGTTGGTTTATTTCCTACAAAAATACTAAAACAAAACATGACATGTATGACATCAGGGAGTCTTGCTATAAATAAATATAAAACAAATAAATGCAAATTTTCATTATGGCATTTTTACCCCCAGGTGTACAGTAGATCTTACCGGCTCATCCAAACCATCAAAAGTGTTCATAGAGTTTTAAACACTCATTTTGAACACAAACAATCACTTGAAAGCATTGTCATGTTGGATTGCATTAAACATATTATGATTGGTCGAGAGGACATATCGCATTAAGGCTAAAAACAGGTTCTGGATTTAGAGCGTTTTGGATGAAAAACTGCATCTTGCAGTACATTTTAAATAAGAAAATAGTGATTTGACATGAGACATTGCTGGATGAGAGAATAGGTTCACTACACAACAAATTGCATTACAAACTCATATTTTTATATAAGGAACTCATCTTGTTTTGGAAAGGAGCTCTTCATATATAATTTATAAAATTCCAGCATTATTGACGATATAAAAACACTCTTAGAATATAACCGTGACCAGTAAACTGAACCACGGTTTCTATTATACAAAACCTTGTTGATAGTGTTTAAACATCAGAAAAATTCGGTCTATTTTTAAGTTCACTTTTTTAAATAAGAATCAGGACTTTCCAACAAATGGCCCATAGACAGCTCTTTATAGTACATAGTATAATTACTATATTTGAATTTTTATGTGTCCGTTTATGAGCAAAATGTATTGTTATGGATGTGACAACCCTGAAAATAGCCCTAACTTGACTATGAAAAATAATGCATTAAAGTAAAAATAATTCTTTAAAACTTAAAAAGAGACCTTGCATGAGTATTTCAACCACCAAATGTTGACAAAGGTGCTACAAGTATACTAAAAACCTTTGGTAAAAATGACATTTTACTAGGTATGTTGACATAGCATTAAGCAATGGGATCTGAAAGAAAATGCATTTAAAATAAAAGGAAATAAAATAGGATATAAACGTGGTCTATAAACGCATCAAATGGATGTTCAGTTAATGTCACTACAAAGATCCAAGGTCTAAAACCTTCCTTCTGTTTTTCTCTTCTGTTTTTTTTGTTTTGCAACAGATGCTGTGTTACTGCGTGATATTCAGACGCTCACCCTTCACAAAGGTCGCTACACCACAGCACGCCGCTCCAGTCCTGTTCCACAGCTGCAGTGTGTCGGAGGATCCGCTGGATGTGGAGCGTTTGTGCTGGAGGTGGTCCAGTGTTACAACAGAGGATGGGATGGCGTAGACATACAGGTACACTTCTTTACTGCTTTTCAACAAAATCATTGCTTGATATCCAGATAAATGTTCACCCGTGCCTTTGACATGCCATGAATGATCCGATCTCTGTTTTTATAGTGGGAATGTAAAGCCGACATGGACAACTGGTACAGGTTTGGCCGTGTTGAGGTGTCCTGTGAAGGTTATAGCAGTCCTAATGATGCCTATGTTTTGAGGGGATCATGCGGTCTGGAGTACAGCCTGGAGGTCACGGCAGAGGGAAAACAACAACACAGTCACAACTCCTGGGGTTCATCCGGTTTTTCAGGCTTTGCTTCTAATTTTTTCCAAGGGTTTTCCGGTCATAAACAACAGCAGAGAGAAGCCCACCATCAGCCTTCTGGTTATAACAGCCAGTCGGGTGAAGGAGTGGGGGGGCTTTTAGTGGTCGGGATCTTTTTGCTGTTGGCATACGGTGTGTACAAGATGTTTCTGTGCAGCCCTACTCAAGGCCGTCAAAGTCCCTACGGCGACGACTCTCAGGATTTTGGAGGGGCTTGGGATAACAGCCATGGCACAGGACCCCCTCCTCCAGGATTTAAGCCGGATTATTATGCAGGTGAAAAAACTTCATTTAATGCTCGGGTTTGTAACACAGGGTTGTGGGTATAATGCCCAAGAATCACACAAACTTAGAAAAGAATAAAAAAGATTTACCTCTTTGATTTTCTTTATGCAGATCAGTCCAGCTCTGGGCCCGGCTATGGTTTTTCTAACGAATACACCAGACCTCAAGGTGCCGGGACTGGTTCCACTTTTGGAAGAAGATCTGGTGGCGGGGGTACAGGTGGTGGTGGATTTTTTACTGGAATGGGTGCTGGTTCAATTCTGGGATACCTGTTTGGGAACCAGAGGTAAGTAATCATCCACACTTCCCATACAGTAACATCACATTCCCAATTTTTCCCAAGCACTTTTATCAGCACTAATGACCATTGACAAAAAACAATACTATACAAGACTTTTATGTTTTATGTCCTCAGACGTCAGCCCCCCATGGGACCATCATACTCCCATAGACCTACTCCAGCTCCAAAAACAAGTTCAGGAACTCGGACCGCTTCAGGTATGCTTAACACTTGATTATAAGAACTTTTTTTGAGATCTGCTGTATTAAAAAATTTGTTTTCTGGCCAGGTTTTGGGGGAACTAAAAGGAGATAATTGAAGATGACACATGGACACCTCTCATCTCTTACTAACTCTATTCACACAAGAGTCATGAGGATGGAGAGCTTGAAAACTCTGTGTGCTTGGAGGATTTGGCATTTTCTTATTTTTCTTTAAAATCTTCATTTTACTGTAAAATAGGCTGCATGTAATTCTGGTTTGACAGTTTTGTGGCTTGTAGTACATAAGTGCCGTGAGCAACTAAATGCAAAGAAGAAAGTTCTGAATTGTGGTTGTAGTGTAAAACTGTTAACTGTTCAACCTTTACAGGGTTTTTAATTCAAGGTCATTGTGTACAAGTACTATTGATTTCTTTTTAAAACGCTGTAATGAAGTGGTTAGACCATATGACATGATATTGTAAAAAATACTCAAAGTAAAGATAAAAGAGAGTGAGCTTAATATAAACCCAAATTAAAAAACTATTTCAAAAGCTGATCATTGCAACCTTAAATGGATGTTTTCTTTATGAAAAATGACATTTACACTTGTTTACTTTGAAACTTAAATGAAGGATTTTAAACATGTTACAGGCTTTTGGATGTGTGTATGAATTATTTTGTGAAATGTTCTCGCAGGTTTGAAAAGATTTGCCCAGGTGGACTGAAAACCTCAGTCATATATAACCAAAACGTATGAGATATTTTTTGTGTATATGAAATATTTTTAAATCAATGTAAAACATGACATTTAAATGATAAACGGTTCTTTGAATAAAAACTGCAAGCGCACTTCAAAATATCTTTGTGTGTTACTTAAATATTAATAGTAATATGTGTTTATACTTTTTCTGAGATTAAATCAGAAAAATCATGTAAATCTTAATCAGACGTATTGATTAATAAACTAATATTTCCCTTCCCATAAAAGCTACTGATTTTCCGAACGAATGAGGAAATGTAAACGGGATAGTTCATCAAAAAAAGAATAATTCTCTCTCGTATTTTATCCACACACAAGTTGATCAAATCCTGCATGGAGATATTTTGTAGAATGTAACCAACTACGATTTCTGACGTGCCATTGACCGCCTTAATAAAAAAAGATTTTTTTTACCAACATTATTCCAAATATCTTTATCTGTGTTCAACTCGACAAACAATGTAAACAGGTTTGGACTACATGTATGATTTTTGGAGTTTAAGAGGTCTCAGTGTCATACACAACCTGACCACATGATGGCGATGTTGAGTTTGTGGTGTCATCAGTCACATAAAGAGAAGAAATGGCAACACATTCATAGCAGTATCATCACAATAAACAGAAAGCTGGATCATTTTTTTGAAGTTTCTTGTGATTTAAGAAACATAAAGTAAGAAAACAACAACAAAACAAGCAGTTTTTAAGCTGAGCTGTTATATGCAGTCAACAGTGAGGTATTAAAATCCTTTATTTGCTATGGTGACAACAGCTAGCCAAATGTATAGCTTTGACCTTTTTATTATTAAATAACATTTCTGTAAGGGTTATTCTAAGTTAGTATTTTTTGTTGTTGTTGAATAATCAAGTTCTGTGCAAAAGTTTACTCCATTTATAATGATGTTTATGACTTTATGTGGGTTAAATAACACTAGTTTTATATATGCATGTTAACCTTATTGTTTATTTTATTATTGCATTCAAGAATCATTTAAGTTAACAACTAACAATAAATAAGTATTTTTATGATAATTCAAGATGAACATTATGAATATTGTTATGAACCAATTATTATGAATATTATTATTACTATTAAAAATTGTAAATTTATAAAAAAAAATGTATGTTAACAAAGGAGCCTTAATGTAAACTTTTAGTGTTTTTAATAATTAATTTTGTGTTTTTTAACTTACATACTTGTTATACTACAATGTAAATGAATGAATTCTTTCTCTATATTTTATATAGTGTATAATAAAGACGGATCATGGATGGACCCGAGACCGGTTCTTCTCCGGATACAGATACCACAAAGACTGAAAATGGGTCCAGCTCAACTTTAACACCATACATGTTGGCCAAAATAGAACGCAACAGACAGCGTGCGCTGATGCTGAGACAGGCCAGACTCGCCAGCAGACCGCTTTTAACTTCAGAAGGTGCTTCAACTTTATAATACACACGTTGCATATTCATCTTCAGATTTTCTTCAGATTATACCTAACACTTCTATTCTTTTTCTTAACACTTCTGCCTTGCCTTAGGTGCCACTTGTGCCAAAGTGGCAAAAACAATAGACACGGGCGCAGGGTTCTTCTTTGAGGAGGAGACGGCTGAAGATGATCAACAGGAGAGGAGGGTGGTACATGAACCAGGTGAATTATTGTCATGTTTATACTGACTATAATGACTGAAATAATGGTCTGTGGTTTTTAGAAGATGCTCAAATAGCACTTCATGAAGTTGTTGAAAGTATGTGATTTTAACCTCTTAACGGTGAATGTGCTTTTGTATGGGTTTGTTTTAGCCCCAGTGATGGAGCCGGACTATCTTATGTGCGATGAGTGTGAAAAGCCGTTTATGGACTCTTATCTCAGCAACAGTTTTGATCTATCTGTGTGTGACAAATGCAGGTATGACAGCAACACATTTTCTCCATATTAAGGCCCCTGCTAAAAACCATAAGTGTCGTTTATTCACCTTGATATCGTTATTGCATTAGTTAATGTCTATTAACAGATATTACACTTAAGTTTTCCTATACTGAATAATAAACTGTAATTTATAAATATGTGGTTTATGTTTTTGTAAAAAATCAGAAGAATTCTATTTATCAATTCTACAATCACATATTCATTGCTGTATTTAGCACCCAAACATACTGCTGAAATACACAGAAATGAACACAAATACACAGCTGTAATTGAGGCTTTATGTCATTTAATATGTAATTGTTTCACCAGTTATTTTAAACCTGATTAAATTTTTTTTATAGTGCAGCCCTAATCCAATTGCTGGTGTCTTTTTAAAGCTTGAATATCTGTGATCCGTGATGTTTATTTTTTGCCATACATCATTATTATTATTCATCCTTTATGTTTGTCAATGTTTTTTTAATATATATGCAATAAAATATTAAAAAGAACTTGTCATCTTAAACCACTTAAAAAGTAAAGATTTTTATTTTCTGAAAAACAATGAATTTGGAATCGAGATTTTTAATTACATCACCAAAATGTTGAGATTTATTCACATACCATTTAATTACAGAGTCTTCTAGTAGTAGTTAAGAAAGTGCTGACGTGTCCGGCAGATGTTGTTGATATAGTTGAATTTTTTGCTGTGTTTCCTGCCCACCTGCGGTCTGTGAAGAGCTCAAAGCATGTTCCTGTTATGTTTGTTTCCCTTTTTTTAAACCGAATATTCATGTTTTCACAGAGACAACGATGAAAAGCACAAGCTTATATCACGCACGGAAGCGAAGAACTCATACCTTCTGAAAGACTGTGACTTGGATAAGAGAGAGCCACCGCTACGATTTATCCTGAGGAAAAATCCACACAACCCTCACTGGGGAGACATGAAGCTCTACTTGAAAACACAGGTAGGATTTCTAAACTTTGGCTGTTAGAGTCCAGCTTTCCTTTTTTAATGGTCTTGCCTCACGAAAGTAACATCACTATGTATAAAGGGATCGTCCACCCAAAAGTAGACTTTTTTTTCTGCAGAACATATAATGAGAAAAAATTGCTAGCCGAACAGCATTGGCAATGTGTGTCCGCTCCCATCTTTCTTCACAATATCCTCTCTTTTGTTCTGCAGAAGAAAGAAAGTCATATAGGTTTGAAAAGACAAGGGAGTGAGTAAATTATGATATTCATATCTTGGTTAAACTGTATTGGTTGTAACTTTTAGCAAACTTGAATGCAGTTTTTTGTGTTTGTTTTGTTTTTTAATGTTACACACCGCTTCATGGCTGTTTTGTCAATGTTTAGGTAGTGAAACGCTCTATGGAGGTGTGGGGCAGTGAGGAGGCTTTGGAGGAGGCTAAAGAGAGTAGAGAGGAGAACAAGGAAGTGCAAAAACAAAAACGATTCAATAAGAAAGTTAAAGGTACAAAAGCCAGCAAATCGAACCGCACTTTCACGACAATATGGAATTGAAAACATGAAACATGAGTTATTTAAAATCACATGAGCTGAATTATGAATTTTTCTGGTTGTCATCAAATGGGATTTAATGGGAATTTATTAATTGTGCTTCATCTTCCCTTGGCTTTCAGAGCTGAGACGGGCGGTGAGAAGCAGTATGTTTAAAAAAGACACAAGCGTACACCAGCATGAGTACGGCCCTGAGGAGCTGCTGGATGAAGAGGAAGATCTCTACAGGAAGGTGTGTGGAACCTGCGGACATGAACTCACGTTTGAAAAAATGTGAATGCCTATAACTCCTCGGGATGGAGGACAAGTCAGCGAAGGAGATCCCTTTTGTATGTCCAGCGTGCGAACAATAAATGACTTGAAATTCAGTAGATAAACTTGATTGATAAATGTTTTGAAGACCTTTTCCTTCTTAACTTTTGGAGAGGTTTTGGTGCTGTCATCTTTTTATCACAAGAGGGAGCTGGAGAGCTACTTTACTCAGATCATTGAACACAAGGTTGAGGTTGTATCCTTGTGTTCTTAACCTTCTATAGTGTTAAAGTGACTTTCATTCTATCCAAAAATGAAAGATATGCTATCATTCACTCACCCTCTTTATTTCAAGACTCTATGACTTACTCTACTGTCTTCTTCAGAACACAAAAGAAGATATTTTAAGGAAAGTCGCTAACAGAACAGCAGCACCTATTTACCTCTATGGACAAAAAAAACAATGCAAGTAAAAGGTTTCCCGTTCCCAACATACTTCTAAATATAATCTTTTATGTTCAACGGAAGACAGAATGTGACAGGTTTAAGAATGAGTAAATGAAGACAGAATTTTAATTTTGGGGGTGAACTTTTGCTTTAAGGGCCCTCTTCATCTGTAAAATAGCAATTTAATGTAAGATGAACCACATGAAATAATTTCTGCTGATATTTAATATTTAGGACATGACTGTAAAGGAAACTGTATTGTGACTGATCATTCTGTCCGTTGTTGCCTTATCGTACTGTAATTTAGTATTAGATAAGCATTTTAAATATGATCCAGGAATTTCATACGAGTTTCAGTTATGTCTAAATACTGAATTCAGTTGTGCACAAGAATATGTTTGTGTTTCAGACAAAAAGATTGTGTATTTAAAATAAAACTGTTGAATAAAGGCTAGCTGCAAGCCTATACCCTGTATTTGCATTTCTCAGCTTTTGTCTTTAATTCTTTGAACATAAACATGCACTTTTAATGAGCATAACAAATAAAGAGAGAGATCGAACCGGCACCAACATGCACACTTTCATCACAGCGAATAAGAGAGTAAATATGCTATGTTCCTTTTGTCACGGTGTGTCCAGAGGCTGGGTTACAGATGCCTTGCATTGCTTACATTATTGGCATTAGCCCTATATGTTTTCTTTTTTTTAGTGTCTGGCGCTTTGGGTCACCAAAGCATACTGACAGCTAAAAGACATGTATCTTCAATCAAATGACATGGAATTTGACTGCTTTCCAGGTAATTTTCTATTTGTTGAGCATAATTTTCATCAAAGGACTAGCTACGGAGATAACGGAAATTATGTCATCATTTACTCACCCATTTGTTATTTTAAACCTGTTTTACTTTGTGTTGCAGAACACAAAAGAAAATATTTTGAATAATGTTGGTTAAAGATTGTTGGTCCCCATTGACTCTCATTGGTTTTTTCCATTAGGTCAATGTTTATTGGTTACCAACATTCTTCAAAATATCATCTTTAGTGCTTCGCAGAAGAAAGCCACAAAGATATAAATGAATAGAGGGTCAGTGTGAGATAACGACGACAGCGATTTTTATTGTGGGTAATTGTTGCAAGAAATGTGTAAATCAAATTCCTTTTTTTGGAGGAAAAACAAAAATATTCCAATTTCAATAAACATTTTTCTTCACAAAAAGTTTATTCAGGTTCACTGATAAGTATATTAAAGGGATGGTTCACCTGAAAATTCTTTCATTATTTACTCACATTTAGCACAATCTGTATTCATTTCTTTGTTTTTCTTATGAACACAGAGAAAGATATTCGGAACAGTTCTTGGACCCCATTTACCAACATAGTAAGAAAAATTATTGATAATTTTTTGGCTCTGCTCAACACAAAATGAGATATTTTGAAGATTGTAGGATGGCTAAAAGTTGTGAGACACTTGATTACTAATTTTTCCTACAAAGTAGTCAGTGGTGTCCAAGAACTGTTTGGGGACAAGCATTCTTCCAAATATCTTTCTTGATGTGAAACCAAAAAATGAAATGTATACAGAATAGTTAATTAGTTTTTATTTGTTGGGTGAACTATCCCCTTATCCTCGACTGATCATATCCCATAACCTGAATTGGCCTCTGGGGTCAATATAAGGGCGAAAGACCAGTGAATCCCTGCAGAGAGAGAGAGAGAGAGAGAGAGAGAGAGAGAGAGAGAGAGAGAGAGAGAGAGAGAGAGAGAGAGAGAGAGAGGGAGAGGGAGAGGGAGAGGGAGAGGGAGAGGGAGAGGGAGAGGGAGAGGGAGAGGGAGAGGGAGAGGGAGAGAGAGAGAGAGAGAGAGAGAGAGAGAGTGAGAGTGAGAGAGAGAGAGAGAGAGAGAGAGAGAGAGAGAGAGAGGGAGAGGGAGAGGGAGAGGGAGAGGGTGAGAGAGAGAGAGAGAGAGGGGGAGAGAGAGAGAGAGGGGAGAGAGAGAGAGAGAGAGAGAGAGAGAGAGAGAGAGAGAGAGAGAGAGAGAGAGAGAGAGAGAGAGAGAGAGAGAGAGAGAGAGAGAGAGGAGAGAGAGAGAGAGAGAGAGAGAGAGAGAGATAAGGACATGCCACACTAATTCCTATGCTTTGATTAATGACACTCATGATTTGACACCTGCTGTTTTATATGGCCCCTCTGCAAGTAACTGATCTCCAAGCGCTTGCGTGCATGGCGTCCACATTTTAAATAGCGGCCTAAATTTATCAGCTTTGTGGAGGTCGTCAAAAATGTAGACACGTGTGAGAGCTGGTGGAAAAACAGCCACTCGAAACTCTTACCAGCGTTCATTGGATAGACGACTGTCAAAGTGGACGCATCTTTTATAATGCGTGAGATATGGCTGGCTCATTTACTCCATATGTGAATGCTTAACATACTAACAGCAGGTGTCTTACATACTGCTCTCTAGGTGACAGAGTAACCCCCAGGATGACTGGGGTCAATGACAGTTTTTTAAACCATGTTTCTTTTCCTTAAATATCAATTGTCACCCTTATTATTTCATTTAAATTTAGCTCTATTAAGGCCAACCTAGAAAAAAATTGTATTTAAAAATCTTATATAAACATCAAATATTTACTGTCTTATACAGTGTGATGCAAATCTTTATTTAAGGGATTTTTTTAAATGTATAAGATATACTATTGTTTTGGATCATTCATTCTGTGTAATAGGGAATTATATATTAGTATAACACATTAAAGAAATGTGCTTCAAAATATAATTTACAGCCATGCAATTAATAGATTCTAATATTGTTATAAGAAAATTATTTCTTTTATTTTTCATCTAGAGTTTAAAATATTGTTCCCTTACATAGAGAACTTTTGGGAAATAAAAAGATGCTTAGATATGAATGTTTTTATTGAAATATTCAATCAAAAGTTGTTTTTCTATGAGAATAACACATTTTTACACAAAACACAAGAGTGAATACATATAACATACTATAAATTAAAATAGCTAATGTATATATATGAGCACAAGTTTTTTATTATCATTGCTGAGGAAAAAAGATTGTCACACTGGAACCTATCACTTTATTTTTTACAAAAATTAAGCATCTTTTTTATGTGAAATGTCTAAAATGAAATCAGAAATACAGTAAAACAATCATGAAACAAGACATAAAAAGAAAAATAAAGTAAATTATAAACGTTAATTAAGTTTTGAACTCACCTAAACACAACAATTAAAGACGATTTAACACTTTGTAATTAAAATGATTACAAATATGCTTTTATAATTGTGTATAATTTGATGTAATGTCAACATATCTTAACATATCTAGCCTCACTTTTATATAATTTATATATTACGAAAGTTTGTAAACTGTGCCTTATCTGTGACAATGCCCAGTTTTAAAAGTTTGACTGCTGCATTTTACAACCCTTGTCATGACATCATTTGATTGTGATTTTTGGCTGGCACATTCTAAAAATGCTGGGTAACTGAAAACGTGCCAACCCAACAAAGAGGTTAAATGAACCCACATTGGTTAATATTCGATCCGGGCTGAAACATCCCAGCAAACAGTTGGGTTGTCCGTTTTCGACAACGTGTCATCAACCCTGCATTTCATGAAGTGTACCCGTGTCCCTCACACCTCTGCATTCGTTCTCTCTTTGTCGGATTGTGGTTCTCATGTCTCAGGCCCAGGCCCGTCCGGTCTTCTGTACGACTGGCATCGGGCCTTCGCTCTAATACTGGCGTGCAGCTGTCGCAGGCCTGAGGCGGACATTGATAACATTCACTTGACAGCAAATGTTTCTCTGCTCTGCCCACAATAGACCGGCGGCCTGTCCAGAGAGCTCGCTTCCGCAGTGGCATTGTGAACCATGACATCATTTCTAATAATACCTGTGATTCAAAGTCAGCATGGGTGATCATTCGTGCCATTTGGTTTGCCAGGGTAGGACATGAGAATGCATTGTTCTATGAAAGATTTTTTGTGCCAGGGTGTGTGCCAGGGTGTGCCACCCGACACCTGATGGATGTCTGGAGATGAGAAGTGTGGATGCCTGTTGACCTGGCACACACCCCAACACCACCCCCCCCCTCTCTCTCTCTGGCACACACCCCAACACCACCCCCCCCCTCTCTCTCTCTCTCTCTCTCACCCACACACACACACTCCCCCCTCCCTCCCTCCCTCCGTGCCCGCTCACTCGCCCACTGCCTACCGCGCAGCGCGCACCCAGAACTGTGCCCGGTGACCTCCGCAGATGGAGACGCTTCCCGCGGTGAGAGAGGGCACCGGACTGTTAAAGAACCCCAAGTTTGACAAGAAGCCCCCGTTTGACGATGGGCATCACCACGAAACAAATTACGTGGACCTCGGGAATCCTCCGGACATGAAGTCGGATTGCGCAAAGACCGTGAAAGTGACTTTCACGGGCGAGGGGAACCAGCTGGCCATCTTTAAATGCAAGGGCGACGCGTCCGTGTCCACTAGAAGTCCCGCGGAGAGGGACGACGAGGACCACTTTGGGTGTCCCAACTCAGATGTTGAGGAGCTCACGGAAGATGAGAGCCAAAAAAGTGAGGACCCCACTTCCCAAACCGAGGAGCTGCAATACACCGACATGTACCTGAACCGGTCGAAAGATGGCGATGTGGAGTCGCATTACATCACGACCCATGAGATCCAGCTAACCGAGCTGGATCACGACGTGGATTACGAGGTCGGCCGCGCGTCCTGCTGGGATTACGAGGATGATAATCTGGTGTATTCGTTCGTGGATTACGCATCGTTCGAGAGCGACGAGACCGCGCGCAAAAGAGTTCAAAGCAAGGCGAAGAGCGGCAAGGCTCCGGCGTCTTTACGCGCCCGGGTCAGCACCGAA
This sequence comes from Triplophysa yarkandensis, assembly GCA_033220385.1. NCBI lineage: Eukaryota > Metazoa > Chordata > Actinopteri > Cypriniformes > Nemacheilidae > Triplophysa > Triplophysa yarkandensis. The sequence continues at coordinate 16,124,079 of CM065655.1, forward strand.
AGCGAACCTTGCGAATCCGACAAGTGTGCCAGCTCGGATGAGGGCAAGAGCCTGCAAGGCCGGCGAAATGCGACTGGACCCATACACCTGTCCATCAAAACGTCATCCCGTGCCATCCACGAGCACGCGGATGTCCTGCAACAGAAGAACGTTCACGCCAGACGTGGTGCTGACCGCCAATATTCGTTCCGAAGCTCAGACTCCAAGAGCGAAACCCTGTTTGACCGGTGCTTTATTCCACCCCCCGGTCGCCAACACCTGGCCAGCAAACTGAGGGCGAAAGACATTAACGAATATTCCAGCGGGGCGTCCAGTTCGGTCAGCGAATTGGATGATGCCGATAAGGAGGTGCGGAATCTCACCGCCCGCTCGTTCCGGAGTCTGGCGTGTCCTTACTTTGATACCATTCATCTGAGCAGCTCAAGTGAGTCCTCAATGTCAGAGCGCAGCTTGAGTTTTAACAAGTGGTCTGCTTTTGTCGACTTAAGTTACAGCAACCTGACACATGGACTTGAGCAGAACATGCTGGCACGCAGGAACTCCTCGCCAGGCTTGGAAGGGCCTAACAGCGTGGAGAGGAAAAACAACAAAGACGTGCTTCATACTCACACACCGAAACCACAAACCATGCTGTCGTTAAAAAACACCTTGAACTCTCGGCAATCGTCCTCCGGGTCGTCTAAAAAGATAGAGATTCGGAGCAAACCGGGCAGCACGGAAACCATCACACTTACCGAGACGTTGAACTTCAGTTGCAACGTCGAAGGAGGAATACCTGCGCGCGAGAGACGCGCTCAACGCACCCTGAATGCCATGTCGTCACATCCCAAAGCTGAAGTGACGGACATCGGGCAAAGCAAACCGGGGTGCGAGGTGGACAGTCAGATGTGTGAAACGAGTGAATCATGTGAGAATACCCACAAAAAGGCAATTTTTGCCTCGAGTGTTTTAAAAAACATAATCTCTAAGAAAATGCAGTTTGAGCAGGAGCTAAAAATGGAAAGGGGCGAAATATGCGACACACACCCTGCGCCATCGGCCTGCCATAAAGATCAGGACGCCAAGAAAGAAAAAGAGGAATTGCAAAGTGAGAACTCAGAAGCTGAATCTGGGCACTCGCAAGAGGAACTAAAGAACATTATGGATGCTGTATCTTCTTTCTCAGATGTTGAGCCTCCAGAGGCACCGTGTTCCCAGCCCGCTGATCTCGCAGAGTCAACCTGTGAACCAGGAATTTCTCCTAAATTAGACCCAAGCAATGTCCCACAAATTCCCCTGACGCCCAGTCAACCGAGTGCATTCAAAAGCTGGAAAGATGGAGAGAAGGAATCAGAAGTGCATGGTGATGGAGATCCACAGGGGCCACTGGAGGAGTCGTCGCCAAATGAACCCGTGCTGGAAAGCAGCAAATGTGTTGAGGGCGAGAGTAGTCAGATGATTAAGATGTCCCACTTGTATGTCCCCAGCTCCCAGCTTATGCCTAAAGAGAAGGAAGCTGTCGGGCTTTCATTACATAATCTTAATGTGAATGGAGATGCTGCAGAGTCAGAGGGGGAAGGGTGTGCAAAACTTAGACCTGGCCAGCTTCAGTGCTCCGAGGACACGCACAATGCCACGACGTGCCAGAAAGCCCCCGAGATCAAAATACGCCTTCGCAGTGTCAAAGAAAACCAAGGCAATCGTTTGAATATCGCCAACCTTTTAACTCCTAATATACATTACAATGTCAACCCCAAAAAGGCGACGAACGATTCTAAAAGTAATGTTCTGAGCATGGCTGACAAAGTCCCGCATTTCATGGTGAGGGATATGAGAGACAGTAAATGTAAGTTCCAGACGCCCATTCATCAGGTTAGAGACGTACGCAAATTAGTTAAAAGCTCATACAGGTTCGTTGCGCTCGAAAATGCGTCAGGGACCACTTCTTCGTTACGCAACGAGGGCAAACCTGCTGTAAGGGGCCCTGATAAAAAGCCATTTCCCACACCGATGGTTATAAAGTGCCAGTCTGTAAACACGAACAATGCCACAAAGCTCTGCGATACCGTACAGGAAGAGAGCGAAACAGCGAGAACCTCTCCAGATCTCTCATCTGAATGCCCTTCTAAGGGCGACGGCATGCGCGCACCAGCCAGAGGTCAGTGCCCAAAGCAGCCTTTAACAGAACAGCATGAGTTTAGTTTCAAAATTGATGCCAGAAAGTCAGAAAAACCAGAGTCTAAAGCGTCGAACCAAATAGCCCTCGAAAAATTAAAAGCAGCCGTAAAAACCATGGAGCAACTGTATGTTTTTGACCGGAACGAATGGAAACGCAAAACGCAAGCGCCACGGCCTATCACGGATAGTCACGTGCTGAATTTAATCACGAGAGAGGAACAGGTCACGACCTCAACGGATTTCGATAACGAATGTGGAAGAACCGATAATGAGAAATTTATTAGCTCGCAGGTGCACACCGAGAGCTTAGTCTCAGCTTCTAGTGCTGCTGGTGTGATGGACGGGGATAAAATGTGTATGCCAACACGTTCTCTTAGTCAGGAAGAATTGGTAAACCAAAGGGCAGATTCTCTGAATGACAAATGTGTGATTAGAGTGGGCAAAGCACCTAGCCAAATAACAACAGTAAATGGAGGCACTCAGCAAACATGTAGCAGGAATTATAAAGCACCTTTGTCATTTAAAATCTGTCCTTCAAAAACAAAGAGTGAAGACAGGAATTGTGTTTTCGAGCAGCTGCAGCATCCGCCCTCAGACACCTCAGATAACTACCTGACCATCCCTTTAAAAGCAGATTCCAAAGTCCCCCAACCTCCGAAGCCTTCCCATCAGCCCTCGCAGCGCTCACCTTCAGTTATGGAGTCTTGGTCACCCAAGAGTCAGATGGCCACTATATATCACCACGCTGTTCCCCACCCAGCTTTGCCAATCATGCCAGCCCCCCAACCCCAGGTGCTCTGCCTCACCCCACCTGCAGACCACCCTCCTCCCCACGTCCAGCGCAAACTCCTCCTGGACCCCACCACTGGACAGTACTACTTAGTGGACACCCCAGTACCCATGCAGCCAGCCGCCCAGAGGTTTTACCATCCCGAGAGTGGTCAGTACTTGGACATTCCTGTATCGCTCACGCCTGTGCCCGTGTCGGTCTCGCCTGTTACCCTCAGCCCAGCAGCTTATCCCCCAACGTACCTGGTTTACCCATCGACCATGCTGACATCTCACCCGCACCCCAGCACCCACTCCCACTCCTCCACCTGCTCAGAGGGGGATGACACGGTGGAGACGGGCAGCCTCTGTATGATCCAGCCGGGCGCGGTGGTACCCAGCGGCGCCAAACCCGTTATTAGTATTTCATCGCAGCAAAGCGCCCGTATCGTTGCCCCTCCCTCCTTTGATGGCACAACAATGAGCTTTGTGGTGGAGCATAGATGAACATAGATAAGTGAATGTAAGCGATTACTGCATGGGTGTGCATGTGTGTAAATTGTGCAGTTCAGTTTCTGGGCATGCAATCCTGTGCATACATATTCCAAAATATGGTTTTAAAACGTAAACAAAGCTTTCCTATTTTGTTTTTACACTACACAAAATTGTAACCGAGTAAAACCAAGCAACCATATCTTATTTCAGAAGATATGTAACTGAATTCAAAATGTTCAATTAATATTTTTAAAGATTTAAGACAGGAAAATGCCCAAAAATGTTTTTATGCAGGCATGATTTATCGTTTCAAACTTAACTTCAGGTATTTACAGGGTTCTAGGGTCGATTTTTTCAAAACAAGTCAATTAAGCTGGCAAGCAAAATGTCTAGTCGTGATTTTGGGTTACCTGTAGTTTATACCTTTACTAAAGGGATCTTGGAGAGTGTTAGGTTAAACTCCAATGCGAACTTGCAGGAAAGTTTGAGATTTCATAACATTATTTATTAGCCGTAGATATTTTAATGTGTCTCATCAGAAATGTAAAGGAAAATAGAAACATTTGAAAGAAATTTGTTTAAGAAGTGTGGGGCGCATCTGTGTTTGTTGGTGTTTGTTGGCTACATCTAACTCACTAACTCACTACTTTTCTATCCTACTCACTCTATCAAAAAAAAATAAAAAAAATGTATGTATATACTTTTTGTAACTTCGCTCTCTGTGTAACTCGGTAGCATTGTTGTAGCACTTGTTAACCTATTGCTGTATCGGCTATTTAACGCCTCATTGTCTCCTCGACTATTGTAAGTCGCTTTGGATAAAAGCGTCTGCTAAATGACTAAATGTAAATGTAAATGTAAATGAATGCCTAGCAAAAGAATATTCAGAGAAAAATTAAATGCGAGGAATTCTCTTTGTCTCACTGTGATTCCTGTATGAGTCTGTGAAGTAGTTTTCAGTTGCGAGTTCGAATGAAAATCTGAGATATTCATAGATTCAATATGTGGCTATTTATGTAAATATTTACTGATTCTGTAAATATTTAATGACAATTGGGAACACATTTGAAACCCAAAACATCAGCATGTATAATAGTATTTATACAGTAATATTTTTAACTTTCCTCATAAAAATAGTGCCTTACAGTCGGCAGTGAGCGAGCTAAAGGTGACAGAGACCAGAGAAGATACATGAAGATGCTCTGGAAGGAATTAAGTCATAGAGATGTTGGTCATTCATTTTATTAGGAGGGTGGTGCGGGTTTATGACATGCAAAATTAGAATGAAGATCCTGATGCTACGGTGTCTCTATAGTGTCATCTATCTGTATTGGTTTTTAAAGTACGCTGACAAAATCATCGAAAATACCGGAGTTTGGACACTATTGCTGGCACTTGACAGTATGCATGTGTAAATGTGAGCCGGAACGTGTGTAGGCGTATGTCTGTGTGTGTGGAAAGGTCAGTAGGCGAGTGAAGTATTTGTTGTGCTGAGGCAGGAGGGTGACAGCTGCTGGGGCCGATCAGAGGACCAACGAGGGTCAGGCCTTTTTATAGAGAGATGAGGGCGACAGGGACCTTCGTGTGCGAACGTTGTAGAAACCAGGGGCTGTTGAATAAGGATCGGCAAATGCATGCAGTATGGTCATTAAAGGCACATTTAAGATTTGCTGTACAAGCTGTTTTAGCATTCTCAGAGTTAGATCTACGTCGACAGGTTGTTCATGCATTTAAATGGAGACTTGTGTTCATCAAGCGGTTCAAAGAGTACTAAAGTGATCACTTTCACATACTCACACTGTTGTCATGTACTACTGTACGTTAAATAAGATATTTTGTAAACTGTTGGGAGTTTGCATCCATTCACAAATTTTGTGTCAATGCAATTGAAAGGAATGAGTGGCACTGCTGTCGGGTTATGTACTTTCTTCAAAGTATCTTTTTTGTGCTCTGGGGGAAATATTCATACAGATTTGAAATGATGATGCAGTTTTCATTTCTGTGTAAACACTTTAAGTTAAATTGTTTTTGTATTGTATTTTGTAAAATTGTAATGGTTGAAGGTCACAACAGAGTGACCCACTAAGGTTTGACAACCAATATTTTCCTTTTCAGTACTTATAATTTTAAAACCTGACATGCTTTCATGTGAACAATTAGTTTGAGAAGTGTGTTAGATCGATATCATGCATACATAAGCATTTTAAAACATGGATTGGATGTGCACATATAGAACAAGAAAAAACATAATCATTTCCTTTACATCAAGATTCATTTTTATGTCGTCTCTTCTCTCTTTCTTCTTTTCAGAATGGTCTGTGCTTGATGGATTGCATTATTCTCCCTTCCACCTCAAAAACTTTTCCACACATTTTGCCACATCTGTGTTCATCAATTCCTTTACGGTGTTGCCTACTGATCTGTGACTTTTGGAACGTGTGAATAACTGAAACTGCTTGAACAGACTTCTGCGACATATCAGTGTTTTAAGATACCTTGGTTGCCTTCCAGGCATCTTGAAGGGCACTGTCTAAGGTTGCTCATTGAAGGATCTTGTTTTCAATTTTATGGACCTTTTTAACTACCTATAGAAAGTAGCAGCATGTTTTGACTGATGAGAGAGAAAGATAAAGAGTGTGTGTGTGTAAACGGGACAACATATGAGATGTTTCCTTATTTACTATTATTGATGGGTCGATTGGTAGTTTTTTACATTGTCAGTGTAAAATGTATATGTAATATGCTAATATGACTGATGCCCTTCTGCATTTATGTAATACTTCAAATCTTTATGTTGTCAAATGCTTGTGTTTGTGATATGAGTATGTTGCTATCGCCGCATCTACATTATTTTTTCTTGTCTTTTTTCAATTTTATTCTTGTTTTTGTGTCTCCCTGTGCATTTTCTCTTTTTGTTACATTGATCTCACATTAAAGGTATATGGATCTGCAGGCCAGTCTATGTACCACTTTTAAATCAAATGCATTGTTATTATTGGCAAATCTATTATTAAGTAAATGTGAAATTCAGATAATTGCATAAAGATGGCAACGCTTGGTTTTAATCTATATAATAGTGACAAATCAAAAAGTCTATTTATAATTTTTAAAATGTCACTAAACCTGTCAATTTTATTTATCATTATTTGAAGTATTTTATTCCTGTTTTTATTTTATAACAATAACAAAAAACAGAGAGACTGAGACAAAATTTTTCCCAAAATATATCATAATTATGTGGCATATATTATAGCATAATCAAAGTTGGCGAAAATATATAGTATATATTTAATGTAGTGTATAATATATTTAATACAGTGTAAAAAACATTATTTTGGCACAATTATATAACTTAATTCAATGAAGTTATATATTTAATTAAATTTATCCAAAAACTATTGATATCCATGCCAAACATTTAAGTTAAGACATCCTACCATGTTTTGCAGGTCAGTATTACCTGTAACTGAATACATAAAACATGCACATAATCTGATGTGTATATGTGTCCTATGGTGTGACAACAAAAATGTCTTTAGAGAGACGTCATATATATTATATTTATATATTACATAATTCAATTATTAAAATGTTTTTTAACAGTTCTATTTTTTAGCCAACTCACGCCATTGGACACATGAACAATTTGCAATATTTTTAATTGGTCTATTTTACTAAAGTTTATGGTACTTAATTTCTATGAATTTGACAGGCAAGACGTCTAAAGCATTTATAGTGATAGATTAAATAAATCCTGTTCAATCTGTCTTACAGGGTTAGTACACCCAAAAATAAAAAATGAAGTCAAAAATCACTCACCTTCTAGTTGTTCCAAATCTGCATAAATTTCTTTATTAGTAGGATAAATTACAAAGCCACTCAAAATGAAAACAGAATTGTTTGCTTTCCTACACTGTTCAAAAAATCTGTTGTGTTCAACAGAACATAACGGTTGTAATCAACTTCCAAATATCTTTCTGTGTTAATCAAAAAAAAGAACATTTTCCAGATTTGGATAAACTCAAAGGTGAGTGAATGATGACAGTATCTTCTTATATGGGTGAACTATCGCTTTAACATTCTCGAATATGTTTATGGGCACATGGAATTTTATTTGTTAAATGAGCGTAGCTTCAAATACATGTGACGCAACATGTGCATCATTGCCCGTCTGTTAGTGATGTTATTAGTATAGCTGTAGCCTTTTAGGAATCTGCTGGCCCACTAAAGACAGTGAGAATGATCAGCACGTGTGTGAATGTTCTGGTTGAGAACTTTATGAGAGGGTTAACTGGATGCTTCACATCTGAGGCCATTTTGACACTGCAACGAAGATAGTTCTTTGAGACTTGATGATGTTATTTTGATTTGCACTAAATGTGTGCTTAAAACATCAATGACATGTGATGTTAAACTTAATTTCTCGGAATATGTATCTGTATTTTAAGAGGAAGGGCCTATTTTTATTATACATTATTTGGTAACATTTACAACTACGAAAACCGAGGCCGTCAAAACAAATCATAGTTTTGTTTGTAAATTCTGCATGTCATTTTTTTCATAAAAATATTTTTTTTCTCCATAAAAACATACAAATTCATGCATAAATTTGAGAAAAATATAACATTTAATAAATGTTTATTTATCATTTTAATTCTTAAAAAACATCTACATATTTTCAAAATATATATCCATGTATTTGTTTTTTCATAAATAGTTAGTTTATTTGGACAAACCACAGACACTTATTTTGCAAACAAAACCTTTTATTTTCTATGTGATTAATCACCAATTTTTAATCACTGATGAATATTTTGGTTAAAAACGTTTTCTTATAAACACTGTCAAAAATCATTCATGTGGCTTAGCAAATTTCACAAATATAAACAGTTATATTAACTTTATATAATATTTCAAAAACAATAAATCGTTTTTTTTCCAAGTGAAAATATTAGTATAATTTTTTTTTTAATTCAAAAGTTAATTTCTCTAACTGTACAAATATAACTTAAGTTTTAAAAGTATTTATTATATAGATATGGAAATATTTGTATTTTTCCACACAAAATTTTACAGTAAATTTAATTTCAAAGCTTTTCTCTCTTTTTTGTGTAAACTTTTATTTTCATTCTAGGAGTTCTGGATAAGAATAAAAGGTCAATAAAGAACAAATCGTGCTATTAAATTTGAAAAAAAAATACAAAGCAACCTGACGCTGTGCAAGTTTATTTCTGGAGTAAATCCTGAGGAGCGAGTTCTCCTAAGGTCATCAGAAGGCTATTTAATTCCTGGCTAATTTCACTCCATCATAAACCCTCAAACTCATAAATGGCCTTAAATCTTCTTGGGTAAGGCACAGCTGTTGGTTTGGGCTGTGTTTGATTGACACAGCTGGCACAGGCTTGTTTGACTGAAGGCCCGTGTGCTAGGTAAGGAGCTTCTGAAACTTCACCCCCCACCCGGAGGAATGAGCTCAAGCTGACAGTTTGTGTCGTTTGTTTATGCGGTCACCATGACAGCGGTACCGGTGACAGACACACGCGCTCAGCTGCTGTACGCCGGGCGAGAGGAATGTCCACGGGTGTTCGGTTCCCAAGAGGAACTCCAACAGTTATTCAAAGCGTTCCACCAGGAAAAACATGTGATCAATGGGAAAAATTACACAGTCATTGTAAAATAACGAATAACTCAGCACTACAAAAACAAAATAAATTTTTAAACATTCATTTTATCATTATTTATAATAATCTAGGGAGAATATTATGAAGAAACTTCTCACAGTAGCATTGCGTCTTGAAGACGTTAACACGGGCCTTCTGGATTTAGTCTGTTTGAGTTCTTTCTCTCTTTTATCATGTGTACACAGAGATCATCAAATTCATCTAATATTACAAGTTGTGCATCTAAAAATCTTATTGGGGTTTTACGAAGAATGCTAAAATGAATGATGCGTCATATTTACATTTTTGAGCTCCTAAATATCTTAAGAGCTTCTAGATTCATTCTATATGATAGTTATGACGCAGACATATTTTAGGGATCTATATGACAGCAGATGAGCAAACAGTATCTTCTCGATGTCTTGAAGATGTGTATGTGCACAGAAATTGAAATTAGAAATTAAATTCTAAATGAAAATTGTTTAATAATGTTCACCTTCATGCCAGTATGATGTTTCTTCTTTCTTCTGCAAAGGATAAGATATTTTGAAGAATGTTTGTAGCCGAACATCGTTGGCCGTTGTTTTAATAATGCAGACAGTGTTGAGACGTTTCTCAAAATATCTTCTCTCTTGTTTTTTGGGTGTACTGTCCCTTTATTTCGAGGTTGTGTAAATTCTCTATAGTTCTACTAATCGCTCTATGATTTGTAAGTCGATTAAACCAAAATCAAATGCAAATTTTTTTCTCAAAAAAAAATCTTTTATTCCTGATTGATTCCATTTCCATGTACAAGACTGCCATAAATATTCTGAAGAATGTAAACATCTGGTGTAGTCATGGAAACCAGGCTGTCTGAACTGCCGGTGGAGGGATGAAGTGTGTCCTGCCCTCTGATTAAATAAATAACACAGTAGCACCTCAAATACACAGTCTTTTAAAGGACCTTCCAATGCGTTTCAAATCATTATTATGGGTCGGAAAAATTTGTCAAGTGATGAGTGCCATTGGTTATCCCAACCGGATTTTCCCAAACATCAAAATGTATTGACAAAAAAAAAATATGGGTTGAATTTGTGCTAATCATTTTAAACATGGGCACTCATGGTATTGTTTGTGCGGTCCCCTAAAGTAAAACTCTTGAGTGGCTCAAAGTCACATCATATTCAACCACAATAATGTAAAGTGGTTACTTGTGTAAAACACATTTGCTAAGCATCAAGAACAGCCCCAGTTGGACTACCAGCTCTGCTCGAACACTTTCTTGCACATGTTAGAGTTCTCCTGGTGTAAGGGAAATTCTGAGCCGGGCACCAGCTGTTCTCTGCTTCTCCTGGAGCTGAAATTCTGTCCTGAGGGCAGTTTCTCCTGCTTGGACACCATCTCTCTAAAGTGCGTGAGAAGCAACAAGTTAGATTTGGTCACGTGACTTGAGAATGAAATTCTATTCCTTAGGTTGTAGGTCACTTTGAATAAAAACATCTGCTAAATTAATAAATGGAAATATAGGTGCCAGTTTTACCAGAAAGGGAGTATGAGTTTAAAACAATATTCACACCCAACTAAAACAGATTTTAAACCACGTCCCTGACCACCCAAAGGACGTTATTAGTTATCAGTGGAAAGCCCAAATCTTTAACTAATCCTAAAATCTGATTGGTTGAAAGCAATGTTGCGATATATGCAAAGGTTTTATTATTTAAATGTGATGATATTTCCATCGACTAATAATGGTTTGCTTTATGTTACAAGAAGTTAGACGCAGTGTATAACATCCATGGTCCATGTTTAGTTTATAACAGTTGGGATTATGCTTTATGTGGGATGAATCCTAAAATTGTCTTAAATGGATACTTCTTCTATTTCTAATATCCTGGCATAATATTCTAAATTTTGTGTTGTTCTCAATCTGTTTAAATTTAATCACATTGGCCAACACAGAGATATTTGTCAAAATGGTTGAACCCAAAGAGTTGACTACCATAGTAAGAAAAATTACTTTTAATTTTTTTTATCTGTTAGACACAAAATGAGATATTTTGAAAAATGTGGTACATCATAATGTTGGGGCTATTTTTGATTACCATTTTAATTTTTCCAACTTTGGTAATCCATGGGGTCCAACAACTGTTTGGTTACAAGCATTCATACAAATGTCTTCTCTATCTTAAACCAAACATAACAGAATTTCCTTTATCGGTGAAAAACTTCTTTAAAAAAAACGTACCTGAAGGGGAAGCTGGTTTTGTCCATCTGCATGCAGACGAGGAATGGGTATTCGGAAAACTGCACAGTGGTGATGAAATCCAGGGCAGCTTCTGTCTCAAAACTCACCTCCACCCCGGCACTTACAAAATCCATGTCCACCGTCATGTTGCCAGTGACAACTAGTGCTCCCCTGCACACAATGTCAAAGTTAAATTAAGAGATCATTGGTAAAATACATTTAAGAAAACCACTATCAAGGCCACGTTACATGTACGCATCATAACCCCATAATGCTATTCCACAAGTTACATGTTTTATTGGGTGTAATTCAGCTGCACTTTCTCTTCCATTCAGCGGTCATTTCTCAAAATATCATATTTAGTGTCCTACATGAGAAGGAGTCATATACTGATTAAAAAGGATATTTTCCCCATAACATCTGTCATCACTCAACCTCATGTCATTCCTAAATGGATACCGAGGTTGGGTATATAGTTGAAAAAAAAATAGATATCTAATTCAAAAGGGGGATATTTTATTTCTTGGTCACCATTAACTGGCTAACATTAAAATGGTTGTCAAAGGTGCCTTGTAACTATATGTTTTCCTGTATTTTTCAAAATATCTTCTTTTGTTTCTAACAAAACAAAACCGTAAAGCATTATTTCAAAGTTAATTCAACTTTTTTTTGGTGTAATACAGCATCAACACAGACTGTGCCAATTCAGTTTGCCATTTATTGAACTCATCACTTGTCATTTCGAAGGTCTAAATTCATTCATCCCTCAACATGATACGGTAGCCGCTTACGATAAGATTTTATTTCCATTTCGATCTCTTTCCGAGAGTCTCTGCTGAGTCAGTTTTGGTATTCTATATCACATCAGACTGTCTGGCTCCGTGCTTTCAACCTCCACCTTAAATGATCTTTTCAAAATGGCCAACGGCGATGAGTGGCCGTGAGTGGAAGCATGCTAATCTCGTGGGCCCGAGAGATCTTCGGTTCGTTCCTATCCTAAACATAGCCCTGCTTTCTGTCTGCCCGCATGCGTGCGGATACGAGCGTATCTGTCTGTCTGTTTCTCGCTTCTGTGTGCCCGCCTCTGTTTATGTATCGGGTTATCTGTCTGTCTGTCAGTGGGTCTTTGTCCGTCTGCTTGCGTGTGGTGCAGCTTTCAGAAGGTAAAGCTCGCCCAACTGATCCATACACCTGCCCCTGCCCATCCCGAGGACTGGCACATGTAGAAAACCAGATGCCACCCTAAAATACCCGATGTACAACAAAGAGCGGCATAAGCCGTCGCACTAAACACCAAAGTAAAAAAAGCTTGATCGAAGCAAAATTTCACATTTTGTCTCATATTATATCTCGATTGAGAAGGGGAACTCACTTGTGGTGATTGAATCCCTCAACATTAATTTTATCGCTCGCAATTGATATGATACAACGTGAACCTAATTTTACCCTCCACCCCTGATCTTTACTCCAAGCCCCGCATCTTTCTGTTGCTATTGATTGCATCCACAAACTTCTCATATGGAGCAGGTGGAGATATGGATAAAGACGTAGCTTAGTGCCGAATCTCATGGAAGGATTAATGATGTTATATTAAGATGTCTCGTATTTACAGTTGGCGTTTTAAAAACCAACTGCAGAAACATCCAACAGAGTAAATACAGCAAGCAGCTATATCTTTTCAAAGCGGTGAGATACTTATAATAAAGAAAATACCCTCCATGGCTCGTGGGACAACTTTTTTGGCTGTTAAAAGATTTAAAGTAGATTACCTGTTGTTGACGCTGGTCTTAGACTCTCTGTACCATAAGCTGAACTCCATTCCTCCAGAAATATCAATGGCCAGGCTGCCTTGGAACTCAGCATTGACTCTTATACCGGACTGGAGTGTGATCACCTAATGTAAACAAATGAATATTTGAGTAAGAAGACAATTTAAGTCAATCATTTATTCACCCTTATGTCCTTCCAAATTTGAATATCGGTGAGAACACAACTGGGGGCCCCGTTGACTTCCATTGGACACAAAAGTACTGAGACATTTCTCAAAATATGTTCTTATGAGTTCTACAGATAAAGTCATATACTGGTTTTCAAAGACATACTTTATCCAAAAATGTATTATTCAACCTCAGCTTAATTCAAACTTGTATACATTTCTTTGCTTGACAACAAAATCTTCATTCATAGATGAACTATCACTTTAATTGGATTTTTAAAAAAAACTTGCCTGTTAAGAATTAAATGGTTTAGAATCTGAATTTGACAATGTGATTTATGAAAAAAATTATGAAAACCCCACCCTTATAACCACACCCCTTAACTAAAATCAAACAAATATCATAGAACTAAAAAAGAAAGATAAATGTCATACATTTGAGTGGTCAGTGAGCAGAATAAGGCCCTTCACGACATTGATGGGGTCCCCAGACATGGAGAACATCTTTGACATCAGATCACTGTAACCCTTGAAGAAGGTCACCGGACGGAGCTGCACGTCGAATAACAGAGCGGACATTCCAGCAAAGGACTCCAGATCCTCCTCTCCCTCATCCGGTGTGGCTGCGATCAGAGACTCAAGACCCTGCGCTTCGATTGTCACCTAAGATACAGCATCCCAGAGGGTGAGTACAGTTGAAAATAAAACATAACATATAAAACAGTTTCGTGATTATGGCACCTGAAGGCCATGCAGAAGGGAATTGCCGCTCTGGGCGTAAATGTTCATGTTGCTTGTCCTTAATACACCAGAGCCGGAGTACAGGATGTCCAGATTGTAGGTGCAAGAAAGATCAGCATTTCCTGATAAAGAATAACAGACAAATATACTGACATTGACATCAATATAAAGTGGCTTGGGAGGGCAAGTGTTTTGAGACAGTTTTTTCTAATTTGGAGTGAGGTGAATTTTGGTAGAGTTTGTATGAATTTGTACCATCTCATATGTATGCCAATAATGCTAAGGCTTAAGGTAAAGCTTAAGTATTTTTTCTTAAATTTTTATATGATCTATATTGTACACATTTATATATAGCAGCCACCTGGTTAAAGGTGTTTGTTTGAAATAGTTCCCATGCAAAACTTAATAGGACATTTTGGCTTTCTAATGCGAAAACATACTTACATTTTTACTGTTGTTAAAAGTTACAGTTCACCGAAACTGAAAATTCTGTCATCGTTTACCTTCCTCTCGTCATTTCAAACCTGTATGACTTTTTCCCCCAGAACACAAAAGAAGATATTTTGAAGAATATCTTCAGAATATACATAATGAGACTAATCAGACTAATATTAAGTATTATCACAAGTGTTAAAGCACTGTTTGGGCCTCTGGATATGGCATAAATATTAAATATATAAACTTGTATTGAAGTTTACGACAACATAATTTCAAATCCTTTTGCATACCTTTTTTGAATAATTCAGAATTTCTCTCATCAAGACAGAATGTAGGTGAGATGACTTACGTGCCATGAAGCCTGAATAAGCAGAGGAGGACCCAGTCTTTGAGAATCGGTCATAGTTGTGAGAAATCATGTCCTTCAAAACTTGACGCACAATTTTACTGCAAACCAGACAGAACAATTTTCCCACAAATGCCAAAAACAGTATAATAAGCATAAATATCTACTCAATTTAGGTAAGAGAACAAACATAGACTTATTCAATTTTCATGCTGTCTGAACATCAATAGTCAATATTTGATGGTTGCTCATTCATGTCATCATCATATTAGATCTGGTCTGGCAATGTTTTCCCATAACAGTATTTTGTAAATGGGGCTATATGACATGTATACATGTTTGCTTGATACCCACCAAGCTGGCATCTCAAATCGTAGTATATCCTGGACTTTAGACAGCATGTATTTGTTCATCTCATGCGGCAGCTGTCCGATGGAGAGCAGGAGGTTCTTCACTTCCATGTATGATGGATTGCTGCTCAAAATCACATCAGCTGCAGAGGAACGTACGTTCTTCTCATAAATGCGTTTGTTCTGATGGTACACGCGGTTTAAAGCTTGCTTCACCTGCAGAATAAGAATGAATTAGCTATATTTTTATTTCTTTTACTTTACATTGAAAATGCAATGAGTCGGACCAAAAGTATTTTTGGGATTTGTTGTGAAAACATAATTCCTATATTTTTATTTTTTTACATTCAAATAACAAAGAAATAAACCTTAATATTTAAATTATTGTGTTTTTACGTGAAGCAGTTTACACACCCAAAAGAGTACATTTAAAAGCTTTGAAATTCAAATAAATACTGTTTTAATTTTGTGTGTCTGTGGCTAAAAAATTTGGTAAATCTTATTAACTCAAATACTTCTATTTGATATACATATTGGTATATTACAAATATTGTTTTTTAAATAAATACCCATTTTTTATTGTGATTTATATAAAGTTAATAGAGCAGTTTTTATCAGAACGCTTGTAATATTTCATAAGCCACATAAAACACTTTACAAGTGTAATAACATTTTACCTCATCTGTAATAAGTGCCATGTCGTATCTCTGCAGGGCCGTGATGGCAATGGTGCTAAATGCTCCCACCTCTGCCTCAGCATATTTGGTCAGGAGAGGAACAGCATCCGGTAGGAGAGCGTTTTTCAGTGCTAACAGGTACATCTGCACCTCTGATTCCTCCTGAGTGCTGTCAGGTCCCGCCAACAGCAGCTCCTTGACCTTAACCACCGTCTGTGAGTTAAAACATGAGAAACTTAAAATCACTTAAGATTTATTAAGTACGCATTATGATCAAAATGAATCAGTGGATCTAGCACAGCAAAATGTAAAAAAATTGATATAGAGTATGATACACTCACAGGTAGTTCACATCCTCCTTTCAAACAAAGTTTCTTAATCAAAGCACCCATAATAATCACCACTGACTCCTTAATATCTGAACTGCCAATCTTTCCTTGATAGATATCCTAGAGGAAACAAATCAGACACATTACAATGTGACCAATATGATATTTAAAAGCAATTAAAAATATATATATTATTCCAAACAAAAGTACCATGGTATTGTCATAACGGTTGATTACATTTTTCATGTAAATACCAAGATTTGTAAATCGGTTATTTTGGATGTGTACCAAAATCTCAGAATGACCATCTAATACCATGTTGAGAGATAAGTAAATGACTTTTCGCACCAGCAGGGACTGCAGCATGCTCTCTGTTGGGTGGGAGGCAAATCCGCAGGCGTACAGAAAGCGCTCCTGTAGAACCAAACCTTCTTTCTTACTGAAGTCCAGAAACTCAAGAATGGCTGACAGGGAGTTTGAAGTCTGGGCTGATGTCACTGCATCCACCAGCTGAGGTCTGTAGACACACAAAGACACAAAAAAATGACAGATAATTGGTTATTATTGGCATTCTTCCAAGAATCTCTGCGTTCATCAAATCACAAAGATTGTACAGTGTACAGATTTGGAAAAATTCAAAAGCGTGTAAATTAAGAATTTTAA
Source organism: Triplophysa yarkandensis (assembly GCA_033220385.1). Classification (NCBI taxonomy): domain Eukaryota; kingdom Metazoa; phylum Chordata; class Actinopteri; order Cypriniformes; family Nemacheilidae; genus Triplophysa; species Triplophysa yarkandensis. The sequence goes on from CM065655.1 coordinate 16,140,866, forward strand.
GTTTTCAGAACATGCTTTATCACTCTAACCCAAGTGGGTGGGGGGAAGTACTTGATTGTTTTATTTTACATTTTTATATAGAGGAAAATATTCTGTTATTGAAGATTTGTTGGTTTTATTGACACTGGTTTTAGTCCAGTTTGTAGCGACTGTACATTATGTATACATATTATCAGCAAGTTTCAGTGTGCCTTGGATTTCTAAGCATGTCCATTTAATATACTTATATCGATGTTTTAATACTTTAAATCTGTCTTTGCATACCACACAGTTTATTTTTCTATTAGTTGAAACTTCAAAATCATCTTAAAATTTTGTAAGCTGTAGGACTATAACCTAGAAACATGCTTTTCCTATAAGGATGCTTTGAAACAATGTGCATTGTAAAAAGTGTAAATTGAATGGTTAGATGCCTCAATTTTTAATCCCCATTTTATTAAGAATGGAAAAATATGGAGAGCTAGGAAAGTCAAGAAAGGCATAGTGTTTGGTCTTACAGTGCTGTTTTGCTGCAGTTCCGTAATACTGTCAGGATCTCATCTTTCTTTGCAGTACGCAGGCTTTGTAAAAGAGTAAGGAAGCTCCGCGGGGCCGTGGCTTTAGAGAGTGAGTCGGGCTCCAGCTGGGATCTCACAGCTTTCCATGTGTCCATTAACTATCAAAACACCAAATCACCATTAAATATTAATCCACACTACTACACATGATCTGATATTTCACTTGGAAATAGATGAGACACTTACATTGGGGCAACCTTTGCACTGGGCCTTTACTTTCTCCAGAATGACTCCAACAGATATGAGTTTGTCATCCAGAGATTTCACCACGCTGGCAGCATCCTTACCCGCCATCTCGGCAGGGCCAACCTCAATCTTGTTTAGGGTCAGTGTTTGCCTGAGAAACCAGAATGGGTGTATAATTTTAATGGATAAATTCTTTTTGGTTTCTTTATTTTACTCAGTTAATTCAATTCTATTAATTGATGTATTGTATTATTTATTCATTTTATTTACTTATTTATTTATCTATTGTTTTCTTCCAAAATAATTTGTCCACTCATTCATGCATCATTCCTTCTATCCATCCATCCATCCATCCATCCAATAATTTGTTTATTCAGTGTAGCTCAGTTACTCATTCATTCATTAATTCATAATTTTTTATTCCAAAATCATATATCCATCTATCCATCAATCCATCCATCTTTCCATCCATTCTTTTATCCATATTCTATCTATCCATCTATTCATCCATCCATTCATCCATCCATCCATCTATCCATACATACATACATACATACATTCTTCCATACATAGATACATAAATATATATATATATATATATATATATATATATATATATATATATATATATATATATATATATATATACATACTTCGATCAATTCATTAATCTCTTTTCTGTCTTTTTTACCTGGACATGACTTTGGTAGCAGCTGAATGGCGAGCATTGAGAGACAGCATGTGTGACTCTTCTGTATTAACAGACTTGATGATTCCTTTCTCCAGATTAATTACTGTTACTAAAGAACACTTTCCACTGACACTCAACACCTGTGACAGGAGAGACGGTTATCTTGCACTTAAAAGTACATCAATAAATATAGAAGAGAGCAAGAGAGTAAAAAGAGTTTTTGCTCTTACTGGGCTGTGGGTGGTGAATCCCGTCTCCTGTTTTTTGCACGTTTCCATGTGTTTAGTACGGATCACTTGATCTTTTGTTGCTTTGTATTCAACTAAACATTTTCCGGAAGCATCAGCCTGCAAATAGGAGACATTGGTTTAGTCTGCAGTTCACAGTTTTTTCGCACCTTGAAGCTGTGATGAGATATGTTAACTTCTCTGTTAAAGACAGAATCAGATATTTTGAAGAATGTAGGAATACAAAAGATGATTGGGAAAAATCTAATGACTATCCCTACAATGGCAGTTAATAGGGTCATGTAACAATTTATTATTCATTTTAAAAACTGAATTGTTCACATTTTACCTCCATCATCTTTCCAGATTTCAGCTGCATCATTAACATGCTTGCCACACCTCTCTTCAAGTTTTTGATAGTAGCGGGCTCAGCCTTATAGGTATACAAGCTTCTTAGCTGAAGAAACATAAAACGTAAAAAATTCATTCAGTATAAAAATATTTGAATGATTTAAAAAAAACTTGATAAATATGAAATATGTTCATATTATGTTATATGTTTATTATCCTATAAAGTCATAATGGCATGGCTTTATAGGATAATAAACATATGGGTAGTAGACAAAATTATTGCAAATGTGTCCTATGGTTTGACAATTTAGGAAAAATGACAATGGAAACAAATGTCTCTTATGCTATTTTATCATAAGTATACTGTAAAATATTCAATAAAAAATACAATACACAACTCTAATATTAAACTTGATACTAACTTGAACTTTAACATAATATAACTTTAACATATATATACAACTGTAAATAATTGAAAGTCATGTTTTTTTACCTTGCCCATCTTCCAGAGCACAATGAAAGGTCTCTGAAGAGCTTCAAGTCTGTTTTTACCAACAATGCTTTCCGTTGAGCTGCCATGGAAGATGTTGTTTTTGCGTGAACGCTTTACAGCATTCTCAAGTTGAACATTTGAAATCTGAAAGCAGAGGTTTATAAAGTCAGATTTCCTTATTACAGAGTTCACCCTTCTTTCGTACCATGTTCCTTTTTCATCTCACCTGCAGTCGAACGAGCTGTTCATCCTGGTCCTCAGGGTTCCTCCAGATGAGACTGATGTCCACATCGCTGTTGATCCTGAATCCGACATCTCCCCTGGTAGAACCTGTTGGCCTGTTCAGGCCGACCTCAGTGCTGTAACTGTATCTGTAGAGTCGGTCATTATCCAGCCGAGGTCCAGCACTCGCACCTGAAAAAACAAAGACATCATGCTGTGACACATTCCACCTGCTGATTTCAGGTCAGAGCTGTGTTTATTCATGTGAGGGCTAAACTAGAATCAGCTGGTCCAGGACCAGTGAGGAATGTGAAAGGACAAAGGCATGCAGGAAAAGAATTGAGCATTTCCCTAACATCACAGGCTTAAGAACGATGGGACGGAAACACTTTCTAACCATTGGGGAGAAAAAACTTTTTGGGATTCGTATAAGATTGAGGGATTTCATTCCTACACAAGGTAAACAAATGGATGCACATATTATTTTGTAAACTGAAGGGCAAGTTGAAAAAGTTATTGTTTTGTAGTTGAAGTAATTTAATGGCAAATCGATCTGAGAGCATTATAACCACTTAGACTATTTTAATATCCCGGATTCTTTGTTTAAACTTAAGTAAATTCAGTAAATTTTCCCTTTATATTAATACTATTTTAACATTTTTGGAATGTATAGACATTAAATTGACACTGTAAAAATGTTTATGTTGCTTAGCATATACCACAAAAATAAACAGTTATACTAACCTAATAAAATCTTTAAAAACATCAAATAGATTTATTTCAATGAAATTATTAAAATAATTAAGTAAAAACCCAACAACCAATTTCTCTAAAATGTAAACATTTTTTAAGTTTGTGTGATTTTACAGAGCACTTATTTAACAAATATTTAATAATAATACTATATATTGGGTTTTGTGATAATTTTTTGATCAATAAATCTTTTAATATCACTATGTAGGTTCAAGCTGAGATCACTTCCTGTCTATCTGTACTGATCGATAATTCTAATAAGCACTGACGTGTCACTTTCGGATTGCATCACCATTTGATGCTGCACTGATTTGATCTTTAACAGCTTTTTACAGCTTGTTTTTAATTCAAAGTTTTATGTATAATAGATATAAAGCATCTTAAACTATGCCAAGAATACCAATAACTCATATGGTTATTTTAGACTGGTTAAAAATGAATGAAACTATAAGCACATTTGCGTTTTCCAGGCTGTTTGTTAAATCATTTTCACTCCAATGAATTATTCTAACCATTTAAATTATGTAATTTTTACTTGAAGCCTCAATATAGATCACCGATTTAATCCAGCATTTTCTAAGCAAAAATTCCCTTGAAAATTTTCACAGGTTGTGATATGAAATATACAGTATATCTCACTTACCCAAAGATGAGGTACTTAAAAAGGTCAAACACAGGAAAAGTCCAGCAAGCTCCAGCATGTTTGGCTGGCTGTATAGTTTGTGCCGCAGAGGTCTGAGGGCCGGAGAAAGGATGAGTGCTTTGCTTCTTCCCTGTGTTTATTTGGACTCGGGGGGCAGACTCCAAACTCCACGCAGTGATAAGTACAAGATAAAGGCTAATCATTAACCCACAGAAATGACTGAGATTTGGGGACTGATCTGCTGTGGGGTTTTATAGAATGCAGGGTCCGGATGGGCATCCCTCCTCTCAATGCATCAATCAGTGAACAATGGAAGTTAAAAGAGTTTCTTCTCCCAATCCCGATGATCAAACGCTCGTGAGGAGATCAAGTCGGGATTTCATTATTTTACTGACACTCAAAAGCTTTAGATTTTAAATCCAATCACAAACTTAATGAAATTATTGTCCAGACTCGTTCTGTTGGCAGAACTCAACGTATTACCAGTAGACACACTCAAAGACTATCAGCCTATTCTATTAAAATTTTTATTTCATAACCTTTCAATCAAGCAGTGTAGTCATCTGGGTTGTTAGATGCTATATTGTATGATGATGATGTGGTGGATGATCTTTGATGCATGATGATGTGATTGCGCACGTGCCCATTTACGCAGTGATGGACATTTATGTGTAGGCGAGTTTTTTCGATTTTATTGCGGGTACCTTTAACCTGATTCTTAACTGTATTTGATCATAGCAACTCTTATTTATAACTTTACCTGGTTCTCATGATGTAAGCCTGCTGGTTTGAGTATTTTTATGATCGATTTGTTGTAAAATATCAGCTGAGATGTGAGTTCATTGCATACATGCTCGCTTTAAATTTACATTACATTTACATTTATTCATTTGGCAGACGCTTTTATCCAAAGCCACTTACAAGTATTATGCAGTCGTCAATCATCACTGCAGAGCAAACAGGAGTAAGGTGTCTTGCCCAAGGACACTTAAGTCATTGTCGGCTGGCACAGGGATTCGAACCCGCAACCTTCTCTAACCACCAGGCCTCAGCTGATCCACTTTCAGTATATAGAGCCACTGAATGGTTTTGTGAATGGCCTTTGAAGTCACATAGACAAAACTAATAATACAAATCATCAATGGTGTTTAGTGGCCTTTAAACAACTATTCTCAAGTTCAATTCAATCATTCAATCAAACATGCAAATGCCAAGACAATGTGGCAGCTACTGTCTATAGATGAGCTCTCCCTGCTGGTCAGGATTGTGATTGCATCAGTGTTCAGTCACATTAATAGACATTTTATTTGTTTTTAGAACACTTTCGAGGTATATTTCTATTAAAACACTCCCTAAACCCTGTACATGCTAAATGAAGCCGGACAAATCAGAGCAAAGTTGAACATATTTTGGTATAAGAACTTTATTACTAGTAATCATTAACCTGCTAATAACCCTTCTGATAACCTTGCCACAACCCTTGAAGATCCCACAAGTGCGGATGGGTTCTTGGGCCTACAGTTTACTATCATACCAGCAGACCACCAAAGCATTTTGGCAGAGGATTTTCTGCCATGTTTAACCCTATTAGGGCATCTGATGTTCTTTGGTGGCAAGGTTAAAGTACTTAACAAACTTTGAATAATGTACAATGTCCTTTGGTTCTAAAAGTATACTCGACCCAAAATGAGAGTTTCTGTCATCACCCATTTGTCTTTTCAAACCTGTACGAGTTTTTCTACGGAACACAAAAGAAGATATTTTGAAAAAGCTTAATAAAAGAAAACCAGTTTTTAGTTACAAACATTATTCAAAATATCTTCTTGTTTTGACAATGCATTAATTCTTTTATTATTTCTTTGCCCTCATGTTATTCAAAACATGGAATGAGACTCTTTCTTACGTGAAACACAAAAGAAGATATTTTGAGAAATATCCCAGTGGTGTTGTATCTATACAAGGGAAATCAACAGGGCCAGTGATTTTTGGTCACCAATATTCTGCAAAATATATTTTGGTCTAGCAAAAACAATCATTTGGTCATCATTTATTTGCCATCATGTAATTATATTCCTGGAAACACAAAAGATGATATTTTAAGGAAAGTCTCAAAGGAATTTGTCAAGACAATGGAAATTTAATCGACATTGGTGTTTGGTTGACAACATTCTTCAAAAATATATGTTGTGTTCTGCCGAAGAAGGTCACACAGAATTTTAATAATATGAGAGTGTGTAAATAAGGACATATTTTAGGTGAACTGTGCCTTTAAGAAGGATTTGTTTCAATGTGGAATTTTAATATTCATTTCAAATAAAACCACATGTTTTCAGCAGATGTTGCATAATTCACCTGCACTGATCCGAAATGGCCAGTAGATGGAGACAATCTATATAATAAATAAAGGCCTCAGTATATTCAGAATCAGAACAATCTTTATGGCCTGCATAGGGAACCAAAAGTTAAAAATTCAAATAAACATACAAGATAACACATTAGTTTGCAATTAAGGTTGAAATAAAATATGTAAAGATGTATATCAATATACAGGGTGTTATGTAAATGTTGTACTGTGTTACCAGGGGAACATTTAACTGTTTATCAGGGAGCTTGCCTTAGAAACTTTTACCATGTCAGGCTGTTTTTTTGTTCATTGCGCGATAACGCCGGCCCAGACGGCGACAGTTCAAACAGAAAGTGTTCTGGGTGTAAGAGGTCTAATCTCTGGGATTTTTCTTTATATCTTTATAATAAAAAACAGTTCTAATTTAAATATGTGGTATGTCAGAATGGTAAATGTTTGCTTTGTTTGGCCTTCAGGTTTTTATGATTCTGGATGTCCTCACAAAAGTTCTGTAATATTTAGGTGGAACAAAAACCAAATAGTTCTACAGTTTGGTAGTCTTATCACTATCAGATTTACAAGGGTGTGTGTGTGTGTGTGTGTGTGTGTGTACACAAGTGTTAATATTCCCACAGTTTATTGATATCATATAATGTCATGTGAGTGTTGTTGGGCTCATTGTATGCTGAAATGAAAGCGCTGTGGTTCAGTCTTCTTCTCCTGCTCATAACAGGTACTAACAAAACATTTTATTGATTAAATTCTTTAAATAAGGTGCTTCACAATGCTTGAGAACCTCTAAATGGTTCTATGGTTTTACAAAAGATTTGTTGTGGCTTTAAAATGTTCTAAAAAGAAAAAATGAAATAAGAAGGAAAAGGATGGTTCTAATAAAGAACCTTTATTAAAAGATTCATATGAAAACAAAACTAAGAATTCTTTTTCTATAAAATCATCGTGAAGAAACTTTGGCTTTCGTTTGTTATGATGTTAATCAGGAAAGGTTAAATGCATCTGTAAAGAGCGGAAGTGTGTGTGTGAAAAACACCAAAAAATGTTAAAACAGGTTTAACCTCTTACGTAATAAAAAATGTCTTAAACATTTGAAATGTTTGTTTCAGGGGCCCACGGATCAGCTGGGTCTTTCCGGAGGGTAAAATGGGTTTTTATTCATGATCATTTTATTTACTTGTTTTTTATCTGTGAATAATCGAATATTGTAATGGTTGAGTCAGTCTGCTATTTGTATTTATGTTGTAGCCTGTGTGTTCTGAGATGGCCGAGATCCTGGCATGTCCAATGAACCTCGCACCTGTGTGCGGCGATGACGGAAATACGTACCCCAATGAATGCTCGATGTGTGTGCAGAGACTGTAGGTCACTTGCACGCATGCACACCCCTAGAGTAAATAATATGAGTCACGTCATCATGTACTCACGTTGTAACAATGACTGTTTTATCTCATTTTCAGGAAAACCAAATCAGACATCTTAATCACCAAAGACGGAAGTTGCTAACTTCCCTATAAGAAAAGCACTCAGGATAAAGCATTCAATATAAAACACAATAAAAGCATGAACTCTTTTAAAAAAGGGCTAGGGTTTCCCTAGCTAAAAAATGTTTTGTCGTCATTTACTCCCACTTGATATTTCAACCCTGTTTTTTTGCAGAACACAGAATAATATTTTGAAGGAATGTTGGTAACCGAACAATTGTGCCACCGTTTCACTCCCATTGGTTTTGGGTCCATGCAATAAAAGAGAATGGATATGGCTTATATTCGGTCATCAACACTCTTCAGAATATCTTCTTATGAGTTCTGCAGAATTTCAAATCCGACAAACGTTTTTTATGACATAATTCTGCACTTCAGATTCTCTTTGATGTCTGTGAGGTAAACAAGACCCTTTTGAAATGTTAATGATGGGAAAACTCTAATCTAACCGCTTTTTCAGTGGAAAGTAAAATTCAGCATTAAACAAAACTTTAGTTAGTCTTTAAAATGACAGTTCACCCCAAAATGATCATCGTTTACTTTTACCCTCTTTAAACCTGTTTGATTTGGGAATAGATTTGTGAAGAATAAAACGAACGAAAGGTTTGCAAAATCAAACTAAAATATACGAGACAGAAGAAAAACACTTTGATCATAGAAGCAAGAAATTTAAAAAATGTGATATGATTTTTATATGTCTCGTTTTTATCAATCATGGTTTATGAACTCGCTGCTTAATGTTTCCGCTGCGCCTTAAAAGTTTTCGTTTACACATCTCAAATTTCTGTTTGCATTCCTGGCACAATTATCACATGAGGGCGTTTTGTTTGCATTGCTAGGCACATATAGATTCCCATAGTATGAATTTCTTACTTCCGCAACACATAGAAGGAAGGAAACCACAATCTCTTTGACTTGCATTGGGTTTGACACATCCCATTAAGAATTTTGCTAGAGGCACTAACGTCATTTGCTCGATTAAAAAACAGAGTAGTTGTGAAACAAAGTGCTAATTTAGAATACACTTTCCTGTAAGTCCCTGACTACACATAAAAATATTACTGAACATTGTTCCAGTTCCAGTACTCGGTAATGTATGAAATCCAACCAGTTTTGTAAATATTTCAAAACTGCAGTTTATAGGAGTGTAGTTTCAATGGAAGATGCCAAGTCACAACAAGAAGTCTTTTACTTTCTCATTAAGAGATGTGTCAGCGGAGTATTTTGGGAGAAAGCACTGTACCCTAGGGGCTATTATTGATGTTGAACACAAAGACGTCTTTTTAGACAATAACAAAAAACTACTGTATTGTGATTGACTGTTTTTTTGTGTGTGATAATAATAGGAGTAAATCTAGACGGGAAAAGTAAAAGTCTCGGTTTCTGGCTCTATAATACAGTTACAATAATATAAGAAAATCCACGAAATCCACTATTGGTAAGTTTGGTTTTCAATCAATTTGGCTGAATGCATGATACATATTGTAATATGTGGTCAGGCGTATTGCAACTTATTTCTAATAAATCATCTTATAGGGAAAACATCTTTAAGAATGTTTAATTTCTTCTTTATGAATTGTTTAAGCACAATAGCATTGTGACAATACTCGACAGATAGCATCAAATATTTTCTGACTCCTAAACTGAAAATCTTCCCTCCATTAGTCAAAATAAAAGTAGATCAGACCTATTTACAATGAAAATGTTTTTTGCTGGTACTTCAGAAAATATCTGGGGCAGATGGGTGATCTGTAGCTTAAATAGGTGAGGGAATTTTTCAAACTTGACATTTCAACCATGTATGACTTTTTTGCCTCTACAGAACACAAAAGAAGCTATTTATAAAAATTGTTGGGAAAATAAAAACGTTGGTCTCAATTGACTTGCCTTGGGTCTGTTTTGATACAGTAGAAGACAAATCCATGAAAGAGGTCTATGGGTTTAAGTGCATTTGGGCTGAAGTCATGATAAACATTTTAACAAGTGTCATATTGCACCTATCTTCTAATCAATCAACTTATTAATAAAACATCTTTAAGAACATTTGATTTCTTCTTTATTAATTGTATAAGCACAATAGTTTTGTCACAATACTTGACATGTAATATAAAATCAGTAGTATAAAACATTTTTGGAAAACACTATTGAAGATATTTCCTCCACCAATCAACTTGACATTCCAATAAAAAAGTAACACTTTGAAATAGTGTCTGTGTTTCAACTATTAAAAATGTGTTACAAATGTTAAAGTTCGAAAAAAGTTCATTTTTGCACAATACTTTCTTTGTATGTTAAGACAAATGCATATTGGTACATGCACTTTATATGTGTTTAATAGATTCGACAAGAAGTATTTTGCAAGCTTTTAGTTGTACATAAGGCTTTTCACATTCACATTGTAACTTATCACAACTCCAAACAGTAAACGATCCCAAGAGAACATTAAAGTGAGAAAAGTCTTATAAAGAAAAAAAGGGAATTTTTTCTATCTTAGAATAATATTCAAAGTACAGTACAGTCAGTTGATCCCTGAGGTATGCTCTCCCGAGAAGATTTGCATTAAAGATTTACAAAGCTTGATTTCAGTTTTTATCCAAATCTCACCAATCCCTGCATGCTAGACCATGAGGAAAGGCCATGAGGTTTCATGCCTTGCCAATGTCCACTGTGATGTTAGTGTAGAGCATGTTTTTTTCCAAACTTATGACTTTATATTTGAGTGTTTTAATGCCATCTGTGTTTATTGTGTTCCGTACTTGGGCGATTTTTTTAAACCTATAGAACAAATACACACAGCTTTAGAACATTTAGCCCTGTATTTCTGCTTATGTGTGTTTGAAAGGAAGATTACCTTTGAGGGTTTGGCTCGTTTTTCTGGTCTCTTCTGTGACGGATCATTCGGCATTTACCGATGTCACCACTTGGCCTTGATATTCTCATTCCACGAAATGTCAGCCTTTTAAAAGAATAAACCCATAACAAAAACCTGCCTATTGCTATTCGTTATAAAATCACAATAATGCACAATACAGTCATAGCCAACATTCTTAGAATGTTAACCTAAGGGATAGATTACCCCCATAACAAAATCTGTCATCATTTACTCACCTCAGTTGGTCCAAATCTAGGTAAATATTTCTTTGTTCTGATAAACAAAGAGAAAGATTTTTGGATGGATGCTTGCCACCAAACAAGTTTTAGGTTATAAAAATGTAATATTTTTTGTCCGTTGAACACAAAATAAGATATTTTGAACAATGTAGGCCATGACAACAATTCTGGGGCATTTTTAACAACCACTGTAATAATTCCTATGATAATAGTCAATGGTAACCAAAAACTGACGGGTAACAAGCATTCGTCCAAAAATCTTTTCCTGTATTAAGGAAAGCATGTTAATTCATACAGGTTTGGAACAACTAATGAGTGAGTAATGACAGAATGTTAATTTTTTCGTACATTATCCCTTTAAACCTAAAGCGTTCAAATACATTCTTGCAGTAAAATTATATTTAATTCCTAAGCATTAAACAATTTATATACATGTATTACTTTTACATAGTGGAATGTTTAAAACAACAAAAAACCTTTTTCATAACATATAGAGTAATTATATTTCTAAAAAAAATTTTTAACCTGGTCTTGTTATATAAAACCACTATAATGCAGAAGCAGATAATTATTATATTATTAATAATTATCATACTTTTTACATCAAAATAAAGTTTTTGGTGGCCATGCTACATAGAAAATCCATTTTACTGACCTCTTAAAGATGTCATCGTCTTCTCCTCCCCAGCCCCAGTAGTTGTTGGGAAAGCCATTAATCTTTAGAAACTGGTGTTTGCTCATTGCAGACACACCGCCAAAATAATTCTTATATGGCAATCTGAAAACAAGTATATTGACATTAAATACAATTTATCTAGTCTTGCTAGATAAATTTCATTATGAAGACACGAGGAAAAAGGAAGTTAAAATCTAACGATAACAACAACTAAACACATTGGCATTCTCACGTGATAGAACAACAGTAATATGAGGTTTGCAAAACATGTGATTGTTTTGATTCCAATCTAACAAGTGGAAAATGCAAGACTAAAATCGCATAAGCTCAAAGAACAATGCCATTGATATTCTTTTCATGTGCAAGCAGCTCACAGCCATATGACCCAGACAAACTTCAATGACACAGCAATCTGATACTAAAAATCCATTAAGCTCTTACAGCAAACACACAAGAGATTTGTTCTTATCGGGATTTATTTTAGTTTATGAATGAAAACTGGGTGAACTAAAAAATTGTGGGGTGTGGTTGAGCCTCGTGTAATATTGGTGGTACAATGGACTACCGGTGTGAAATTACTGTTCTAAATGAGAAGTTTCCAATTATTTGATGGCCCATTTGTCCCAGCACATATATCATATTATATGCTTTTGTGGCTAAATCTGTGACACTTTCTGCCCGAAAGAAAATAAACAGGAGAACAATAAATGGAGACGGAGACAACAATGTCACTAAAGTGCTCAGATTAAACCTTTCCAAGATATCAGTAAGCAGTTCCTAGCATGTTCTTATTTTAGTTGTGTAAAGGAAACTTGTTTATCTTATTTTAATTTATATTTTTTGCATGTTTTTGCTATAACTTTGACACATTTCTCAATCGTCAAGCAGACTCAAGTTAAAAACATTTTTCGAATGAACCAATTTGACTTTTAACCCCACTATGCCAACCTTTATGAAGATAGCTCAATTTGTTAAGACTTCCTCGTGTGAAGACCTATGAGAGTAAAGACCTGCATCTCTACCTGCGCAAATATACAGACTAGAGTAAAGGCCTGCGACTCTACCTGCGCAACTAGACCAACAAGTATAAGGTCATGCGATCCTTTCTGAGCAACTAAACTTTATTCCTGCCATGGCTAAGCACTCTGGTCTCTTGGTTCTAGCACTAACTGAAAATTGAATTAAACTAGAGGACAGTGCATCACCGACATCCCTCTCTAATAACTACACATCCTCCCACAGCCCCCGAACATCTGCGGGAGGTGGGGGAACTGGTCTGCTCATCCCAAATGGTAAAAGTTTAAACAGCTTGTATCCTTGCGTGACAACACCACCTTCGAAACACGTGGGAACTATTATTTATCCTCTTAAAATAAATTGTAGTTATCTATCACCCCCCTGGTCTGCCTGGACAGTTTTTGGAGGACTTGGATGTGCTCCTCTCATCTTTTCATCATCCACCTTGAGAATTCCTCAACCCCTGACTGCAACAACATCACTACATCGTTTGAGCTCGAACAACTTCCCACACTTGCAACCCACAGGTTTAGGAATCTACTCGATCTTGTCTGCACATGCTACTGCTCCACTGATAAAATTAAACTTAAACAGGGTTTTATTAGTTGTAAGAGTGAACGCCTCACTCTAACAGTCCAGAGCCCTACCGTTTCAATTTCAGTTTCAGTTTCTTTCAAAGATAATTTGACGTAACATTTAGTTTGAACTGATGAAGGCGATTGAGGTGATGCCTGTCTCTGTGCGCACATATATGATGCACTGGCACAGGTACGTCATGTTTTCTCCATTCAACAGATAGAATTAAAGGAATGTCATATCGTATATTTACTCATTCTATGTACTATTGTACTATGAAGTATCGATACACCCATATTCTGCACAAATCCAAGTCCAGGCTCTTGTCCTGTCCAAGCTAAACTCTGTTTGCTGGATTGCCGGTCTACCAAAACTCTGCAGAGGATACAAAATGCGACGGCAAGAGTGGATTTTAAGGATCTGAAAAGAACACACATCACACCTCTATTCATCAAGCTACATTAGCTCCCCATAGTCACTGGTATTGAATTAAAAGTTCTCACACACTACAAGACCAACACAGGCCCCTACTTTCAAATGCGGATTCCCTCGGTTATGCCCTCCAGATCCCTGCGCTCCGCTTATGAGCAATGTGTTATGTTCCGGTCCCAAAAGGATAAGAAATCACTCTATCGCACCTTCTCTGGATCGATTCCAAGATGGTGGAACGTTGTGCCTGTTGCAACACGTTTGGAAGACCAGGTTCTATAAAAAATGCCTAAACACCCATCTTTTCCATCTACACCTAACCCACTAAAAACCTCTTTCCTTACCCACCAACTCTTTTTAAACATTTTTTACTTTTTTTCTCCCTTAAAAGTTTTCGACTTGCCTTGTGTTACTTGGTTACTCGAGGTAGCACTTTTTTGTAGCACCTATTGTTATCTCAGCTTTTTGTCTCCTTGATTCTTGTCACTTTGCATAAAAGAACCATCTAAATGCCTAAATTTAAACGTAGACGAAGAATTTAGTTTTTTAGTATATATTTACCCTTGTTAATGTTTGTTCATGTCAATGCAGTTATACATGTTAGTTCATGCTGCATTAACTGATAAGAGGGACAGCTTATAATTTAATATTGTACTATTTTTAATAAATGCATAAATAATGCATAAATTAAATCAAATGAATTTTAGCTAATGCATTGAGTAAGTGTTAGCCAATGTCACTGAATTATCTAAATTATTTAGACTACGTATTCCAGACTCGTGAACGGATTGTGCTGTTTTGAAGCTATCTTAGAACATATGCAGCTGATATATTATGCCGTCTAATTTTGCTTGGTCTATTTCACCTGTGCTACAATGACTTGAAGGTTTCAGGAAATCCACGGACACACCCAAAGACACAGTACACCCTCGTTTTTGAGTTTATCTAGGGCTTTAGTTTATGTATTATGTCAGGTCATTCTAAAGCATGTTTTGGTAACATGCAAAACTGCTTTAAAGATATGAAAAATGGTTACCATTGTATCCCGGGAACCATATTTTACTGCATATTTTGCGTAATTTCCATTTAAGATTAAACTCACATATTCCTTTGTGGGCTTTAACAAAAAGGGTTAAAGCTTGTTTAAAGGGATGGTAAATGGTAAGGTAGAACTGATTTTTTATTTAGCAATATGTCCTGTAAAAATGAATATAACAGAATTCTTAACTCATGTAAGCCTTGAATTTGTGGTTTTGGTCCTAGTGTCATTTGTTTATGTAAATGCTTGTTGGGAAAATGTCAGCCATATGGCTTTTGAGTTAAACGGGGGTTGTTTGTCTTTGTTTCAATGTAGACTAAGTAAGATAAATAAACGAAAAAGAAAGAAAGCATATACATATACAAAAAGAGATATTTTGAATAATGTAGGACAGTAAAAAGATATGGGGCACCACCATTGTCATATTTCCAACTACTTTTTTTAATAGTCAATGAGGTCCAACGACTGTCTGGTTACATGCATCTGTCCCAAGTCCCTTTCTCTGTGATCAACCAAACAACGACATTTATACAGGTTTGGAACATGTAGAAAGCCAGTAATTCATTACAAAATGTTTTTTTTATCAACTATCAACTGTTCAACTATCCCTTTAACAGTACCAATCTTGAGCCAAAACAATGGCATTGATGTATCTTAAGATCTGTCAGTGCAAGTCATTTTCAGGTATAACAGCCAAAATATGTATTTTAGCCATGTATGATGAAATCTAGAATGTCAAATCACTTTGGCATAACAAGTTTGTGGTGGAGCTTCACCTTACCTAAAGCCAAACTTGTCCATGGACACAGACAGGTGACGTGGCTGGCTGGAACACATGTAGGTGTTCCGGTCGTCCATTGGGACAATGTCTACGTCACTGAAGATGAAACAGTCATAATCATATTCTTTTATTGCCTCTGTGTATCCCACGTTGAGCAGTTTCGCCCTGTTGAATGTGCCTTCCCCATTCTGAACAAACAGAGAAATATTTTCAGTGTTCATCGCATGACTTGCATCGCAAAGAACAGTTATAACATTGTGTTTGAATTGTAGAGTTACAGAAGCTCAACGGCTTACAGATTCGATGCAAATAGACATCATGTAAGATTTGATCCTATTTAAAACAGCTATTTGCTTAATAGTCTCAGGTTATTATTAAGCAGATCAGTGTTAGATAGCTTGTGAGCACTTTCAATGAACATTTAAATATTTAGTTTGGATACTCCTTTATTTCTGTCGAGGCAAAATGTAGATACTTTAAGAAACGTCTAGTAGTTTTACCATAGGCAAAATATCTTCTGCAAAAGCCTAAATACGCACATTCACCTTTAACATCATGGCAGAAAATGTTTTTATTATAAAAAATGTTTAGTTCAGTAATAAAAAATTATCGTAATAAACAAGTATGTTCCCTTTAACTTGCACAAAGTATGATTAAAAATAGTAAATATTTATGTACATTATTATTTTTTATATTTAAATTATTTTTTGCAGTCCACTATATTTTATGTTTTAATATTAATATTATATATTTATTATAAGATGTTCTACTAAGCTTTCAAATGCTATATTTTTCTTGTTCAGTACACATATTTTTTCTCTTTTATTACAGTTAGATTTCTGCATTAAAATTTATATCAAAATACAATTAATGAATGTCTTATTATGCATGATAAATACTCACTTTTTAAGGCATCATGGTTTTACTTTTTTGACAATACCATAGGTATGACACCATTTCAAGGTCAATTTTGTAAGTTTTAAAGTTATGTCTTCAAACATGTCATACCTTGTGATTAATGATGTGCATTTGACAGCTTAAAACCAATACTTAAAAACTACTCATCAGTCTTTGTTTGGTTAAAACAATTTGCATAGGTATTTTCCATGCATGGTATACAAACAGTCAAGGGTTGGATGACGCAAAACAGACCAGGTGCCTTCTGAGAAAGGGCAGAATACAGGATATTAAGTAAGCACAGGCATACTTCTGAAAATCCAGCGTTTAAGTAATAGTTCACCCTAAAATAAAATGATGAGCTCACTCTCTAGTTGCCTGTATACTTTCCTTTATTGCACTAACAAATTAAGATATTTAAAAACATTATATCATCATTGTGGGTTACCATTGACTTTCCTTGTAGGACAAAAGACTACTATGGAACTATGGACTTATTTCGAATAATAGTAGAAACCAAACAGTGACAAATAATTGAGTTTTTGCCTCTTCGGTTACCAGGATTCCTCAAAAATAGTTATTACTTCGTGTTAAACAGGTTTGTAATGACATGAGGATGATGAATGATTTGGCATATTTGGGTGATGACTTTAAGGAAATACATAAAAGAAAAGATAAAAGAGCAACGTACTTAAATGCAAATGCTGGTAAAATAACACTAAAAAACATTTTATTAAATCAAAAATGTATATAACAAAAAAAGAATGAGGTGTATATACAGTTCCAAATATTTCACATAAAACCACTATAATTTTATAAACATATGTATCAATAATACCATAATGTGCTATTTGTGCATACGTTTTTTTTTATTTTGTTTCATATCCCAGCCATTTCTATGCATTTCTCCTTTAACTTTCACATATCAGCTGGCTAAGTTTGCAAAATTGAACTGTATTTCCATGTCACCTTCGTCTTGTAAAGTCTTTTGATAAATCTTCACTCTGAAAATATCTTTAAAACTAGGTTTTAGTTTGAAGGAATATTCCGAGTTCACTGTTTTACGGCTGTTTTACCTATATCATACAATTACATTTGAGCAACAGAAATGTCTTTAAAATAAATAGAGGATGGTCTTGGAGTTCTTTGCCAGTACTTAACCTGTTTTTGATGGATTTTTACGAGTTTATTATCATTTATTCTTCTAAGTTTGTTTGTTCATCAGTGTTGAGATCATAAATGTCAGTCACTGTTTGCACTGTTTGTACGTGGATATAGTTTATGGGTCAGTTTGTAAACTATGCAATGCAATAACACTTATTTAAAGGGATAATTCACAAAAAAATAATTCTGGGATGAATTACTCACTCTTTTATCTACATTCTTTAAAATATCTAATGTTGTGTCTAAACAGAACTAAAAAAAAAGTTAAGTCAGTTTTCTTCCAATGGTATCACAGAATTGTTGCTTTAGGGTGGACTATCCCTTTAACTATGTAACAAACTGTAGATGAGTATTTTACCTGTTGAATGACATAAATACCATAGTCGAGCTGCTGTCTCTGCAGGATGGGATGGAGGAAGTGGAGCCAATATTTGAGGTGTTCATCTCTGTTTCTGAATGGAATGATTATGGCCACTTTTTGTAGAGCCACACAATTGCTCGGGTTATACCTGCCACCCAAATCAACTTGTGGATTCTCCTTACGCACCTGATCCAAAGTCATGGGCTGAGAAAATTCAACCTGTAATGGACCCACTGGAAGAAGAACAGGGAGAAGAGGAAAAGAGTATGAAAGAAAGCCAACAAGAAGTTAGACATGAAAGAGGTTGTCTTAATACTTAGGAAAGCGACACTAAAGTAGTATATATTTTTTAATTGTTACATGTCCGACTTTGAAGAACAGATGTCTTGCCCTTTATTTGCATATATAATAAAAGGATGCAGGAAAAATTGTGTATGCAAGGCCAGGAGATAAACGATTAGACAACATTAACATTGGATTTAATTAATGCTTTTTAATATTTCCTACACGCTTTTTGTTTTTCTATGTTTTCTTTGTATATTACCATAAGCTCAAGTTTGCCTATGCAATGACCATTGTGTAAGTGAAAATCTTAAAATGTGAATACACACCCAGAGCAGTGAACACACACTGAGAGCAGTGAACACACACCCAGAGCAGTGAACACACACTGAGAGCAGTGAACACACACCCAGAGCAGTGAACACACACCCAGAGCAGTGAACACACACCAACCATGAACCCACACACAGCAGTGAACACACACCCAAAGCAGTGAACACACACCCAGAGCAGTGAACACACACACACAGAGCAGTGAACACACACCCAGAGCAGTGAGCACAGACTAACAGTGAACACAACCATTACCACACACACAGCAGTGAACACACACACAGAGCAGTGAACACACACACAGAGCAGTGAACACACACACAGCAGTGAACACATACCCAGAGCAGTGAGCACAGACTAACTGTGAACACAACCATTACCACACACACAGCAGTGAACACACACACAGAGCAGTGAACACACACCCCAACCGTGAACACACACCCAGCAGTGAACACACATCCCAACCGTGAACACACACATCAACCGTGAACACACACCCCAACCGTGAACACACACCCTCAACCGTGAACACACACCCTCAACCGTGAACATACACCCCAACCGCGAACACACACACATCAACCATGAACACACACACAACCGTGAACACACACACACAACCGTGAACACACACACACAGCAGTGAACACACACACAGCAGTGAACACAGACAGCAGTGAACACACACACACACACAGCAGTGAACACAGACAGCAGTGAACACACACCCTCAACCGTGAACACATACATCAACCGTGAACACACACCCTCAACCGTGAACACATACATCAACAGTGAACACACAACCTCAACCGTGAACACACACATCAACCGTGAACACACACATCAACCGTGAACACACACATCAACCGTGAACACACACCCCAACCGCGAACACACACACACATCAACCGTGAACACACACACAACCGTGAACACAAACACATCCGTGAACACACACACAACCGTGAACACACACACAGCAGTGAACACACACACACACAGTGTTGAAGAGCACCTAAATCATGATTTTGCTGGCCTAAAACTTGAACCCACAACCCAAAAGTTTTCCATTGTTCACTGGATATTGAAGACATCAATGTTATATTTTCATTATGTGGCTTTTCTATAAACAACTGTAAGTCTTGTCATCTGTAGTAAAGTCATGCTTGGTTTTGTTCATATTATGGGAAGTTCACCCAAAAATGTAAATTCTCTCACTCTTTCTCACTCTTTAGTGAACACCACTGACGAAGAAAAATGACAACGCTACTCAAAAGCACCCTGAACTTCTGCCGGCGCACATTCTTCAAAATATCTCATCAAACCAAAAAAACAATGCTAATGAAAAACTATTACAGAAATGTTTCCTACAATGTTAGTCAATGGGGTTGGCTACAAGCATTCTTCCAAATATCTCATTTTGAAGATCAAACCAAAAAAACAATGTTAATGAATAACCATTAAAGAAATGTTTCCTACAATGTTAGTCAATGGGGTTGGCTACAAGCATTCTTCCAAATATCTAATTTTGAAGATCAAACCAAAATAACAATGCTAATGAATAACCATTAAAGAAATGTTTCCTACAATGTTAGTCAATGGGGTTGGCTACAAGCATTCTTCCAAATATCTAATTTTGAAGATCAAACCAAAAAAACAATGTTAATGAATAACCATTAAAGAAATGTTTCCTACAATGTTAGTCAATGGGGTTGGCTACAAGCATTCTTCCAAATATCTAATTTTGAAGATCAAACCAAAATAACAATGCTAATGAATAACCATTAAAGAAATGTTTCCTACAATGTTAGTCAATGGGGTTGGCTACAAGCATTCTTCCAAATATCTAATTTTGAAGATCAAACCAAAAAAACAATGCTAATGAATAACCATTAAAGAAATGTTTCCTACAATGTTAGTCAATGGGGTTGGCTACAAGCATTCTTCCAAATATCTAATTTTGAAGATCAAACCAAAATAACAATGCTAATGAATAACCATTAAAGAAATGTTTCCTACAATGTTAGTCAATGGGGTTGGCTACAAGCATTCTTCCAAATATCTCATTTTGATGATCAAACCAAAATAACAATGCTAATGAAAAACTATTAAAGAAATGTTTCCTACAATGTTAGTCAATGGGGTTGGCTACAAGCATTCTTCCAAATATCTAATTTTGATGATCAAACCAAAAAACAATGTTAATGAATAACTATTAAAGAAATGTTTCCTACAATGTTAGTCAATGGGGTTGGCTACAAGCATTCTTCCAAATATCTAATTTTGAAGATCAAACCAAAATAACAATGCTAATGAATAACCATTAAAGAAATGTTTCCTACAATGTTAGTCAATGGGGTTGGCTACAAGCATTCTTCCAAATATCTAATTTTGAAGATCAAACCAAAAAAACAATGCTAATGAATAACCATTAAAGAAATGTTTCCTACAATGTTAGTCAATGGGGTTGGCTACAAGCATTCTTCCAAATATCTAATTTTGAAGATCAAACCAAAATAACAATGCTAATGAATAACCATTAAAGAAATGTTTCCTACAATGTTAGTCAATGGGGTTGGCTACAAGCATTCTTCCAAATATCTAATTTTGAAGATCAAACCAAAATAACAATGCTAATGAATAACCATTAAAGAAATGTTTCCTACAATGTTAGTCAATGGGGTTGGCTACAAGCATTCTTCCAAATATCTCATTTTGATGATCAAACCAAAATAACAATGCTAATGAAAAACTATTAAAGAAATGTTTCCTACAATGTTAGTCAATGGGGTTGGCTACAAGCATTCTTCCAAATATCTAATTTTGATGATCAAACCAAAAAACAATGTTAATGAATAACTATTAAAGAAATGTTTCCTACAATGTTAGTCAATGGGGTTGGCTACAAGCATTCTTCCAAATATATCAGAACAACAAAAGCATACAACAAAAGTGAGTAAATGATGACGTATACAGCCTACAAACAGAAGAAATTATCATAGTATGGTAAGAAAGAATAACAATAGTTTCTCATATGTATGGTTACTAAGCAACACAGACAGAACTATATATACTTCTGAGAATTCTGAAGTTTTGAGTTTTTGGTGTCATGCAAAGAAAAGAAAACTTACCTAAAAGTGGAGATGTCTGGGGACAAGGCTCAAGAGCTTTGTCAGTAAAGATGACATCATCAAGATCTGTTTCAAATGTTACATTGCTGTAGAATCTCAACAGCTCTGCGTTGACTCTCTCAGTGACAGAAGTGTTTGAATCTAAAAACAAATAACTTTGCCTGTAGTTCATGTATTCATCAACTGCGGGCTCTGAATCAAAGTATACAGTTAATATGATGTGCAGCCCGCAGAGGAAAGTGGCCGCCGCGCAAGCTTTCGTCAGGAATGACACATTCCACACAGACTCCAGCATCCTTCCCGAATGTCACAGTGTTTATCCTGATATATAAAAAAAGGATTTTCGATGTTACATTCGCAGGAAACTTCGTGAGGATGCGACTGTGTTACCTCCCGTCAGCCCATCCGTTCAGAGACTGAGCTGGAGGGAAGAGGGGGAAGGGGCGGGGCTGTGGGCGAGCAGGTAAGGCAAAGTGAGGTCGTTTTCCACATCTGACCAAAAATGAATAAATTAATTATTTTTATTTTTTTCTATAAAAAATTGTTGTTTAACTTATATTTAAATAAGGGATTAGTTAATTTAGTTAGTCACAAAAAATATGTAAAAAAAAAAAGAAGTGGGCGTGGTGATACAGCAAGGGTTTCTTGAGGTTTCAACCCTCAGCAAATCAAAATTAACCAAAAATAATTAATTAAATAAAATTATAAAATTTGAGTGTAAATGAAAACCAAGGTCAAAGGTTTGTTTAAATTATATTATAATAAGGGTTTAGTTAATTTAGTTAGTCACAAACATATATTTTTAAAAAGTGGCTGTGGCAATACGTCATGGTGAGGCCCTTAACGTTTTCCACATCAAACCACAAATAAATAAATAAATTATTTTTATTTTTTTAAGAAAAAATTGTTGTTTAACTTATATTTAAATAAGGGATTAGTTAATTTAGTTAGTCACAAAAAATATGTAAAAAAAAGAAGTGGGCGTGGTGATAAATCAAGGGTTTCGTGAGGTTTCGGCCCTCAGCAAACCAAAATTAACCAAAAATAATTAAATAAATTAAATGATAAGATTTGGGTGTAAATGAAAACAGACGTCAAATGTTTGTTTAACTGATACTAAAATAAGGGGTAAGTTAATTTAGTTAGTCACAAAAAATATGTAAAAAAAGAAGTGGGCGTGGCAATACGTCATGATGAGGTCGTTAACGTTTTCCACATCAAAGTAAAATGAACCAAATATTAATAAATACATAATTTGATAAAATTTGAGTGTAAATGAAAATCAAGGTCAAAGGTTTGTTTAACTTATATTAAAATAAGGGTTTAGATAAATAACTAAGTCATAGAAATATTAAAAATGAGGTGGGCGGGGCAAAACATCAAGGGTTTCATGACTCTTTGCTCCTCAGCAAACCAAATTTAACAAAAAATAATTAAATAAATAATTTGTTAAAATTTGAGTATAAATGAAAACCAAGGTCAAAGGTCTGTTTAGCTTATATTAAAATAAGGGTTTAGATAATTTAGTTAGTCACAAAAAAATATTTTAAAAAAATGAGGTGGGCGTGGCAAAATATCAGGGGTTTCATGAGGTTTCGCCCCTCAGCAAACCAAAATGAACCAAAAATTATTAAATTAATTAAATGATAAAATTTTATTGTAGATGAAAACCAAGATCTAAGTTATGTTTAACAGATATTCATACAAGGTTTAGATAATTACGTTTGTCATAGAAAACTATTTAAACAAAGAGGTGGGCGTGGCGGAATATCAATGATTTCGTGACGTTTCGCTCCTCAGCAAACCAAAATGAACTAAAATTATAAAATAAATAATTTGTTAAATTTGAGTATAAATAAAAACCAAGATCAAATATATTTTTAACAGATATTAAAATGAGGGTTTAATTAATTTTCGTTTGTCACAGAAAATATATAAAAATGATGCGGGCGTGGCAGTGCAGAGTTCACCAAAAAATAAACAAATAAATGTTCCTCAACAAACCAAAAATCAACCAAATATAAATACATTTTATAGGTAGTACAAACATAAATTATATTTGAAATAGGAACGAAAACCAAGACCGAACACTTAACTGACATTTAAATAAGTGTCACACAGCAAAAAAATATTATAAATATAAAATTTAGGTTAAAGATAAATTAATTAAAGTTAAACATAGTCTGGTTAATGCGAGTGTATGGTAATTGTCGTGTTTACTGTTTCATTTAAAAAAAACATTTTTTCTTATAAAACTGTTTTTTCCCTTCAGAGTTGCTCAACAACAATGCAAATCTGTGACAAGTCATACAGAAATTTGCATTAAATTTTAAATAAATCTTCACCATTAGATATTATTTATAGCTCTCGGTGGGCTTTTCATCTCTCGTTAACAGTGCCACCGTGTGCCAGCTGTAACACACTGCAGCAACTTATGCCCACCATATACAGTCATTACAACTGTTTCTATAGACTTGCTGCAAGTCAATCCACTTGATCTGAGATCATCCAAGCCAACACTTGATTTGTTATAGTTTGTGTGTTCCTTAAAATAAAACCTAACAATATTGGGCCCATAAAAACCCAAACCGCTCTGCTCCAGCGTAAGTGCAGGTCTTATCTGTGTTTGGATTCAGAGTAACCGTTCAGTCAATAAAACACACAGAGAGGGTTACACTAATATGTGGTCCAAAAGGTTGTCCGGTCATGTGACTACATTTTCATATCCTCATTCATGCAGCGAAGGCTTTACTTATATCACAGCACACTGAAAGCGGTGCTAAAATGAAGAAGACTGTAATGTTTAACTAGTTTTTGGCTTTAAACGACAGTATCGGCCCTGTGCTTCACCGACAGAAGAGCCCCAACTATGTGAGTTCTTTCTGTTTTTCAACATAAATTTGTATTGTATATAAATATATAAATTTGGCCCTTTTATATTATGTGACTGGTGTTGTACTGGATATGGAAAACTGATTTTTTTTTTTAAATGAAGACAAGAAACCATAAAACTCAATGATATCTTTTCAAATCATACACTGAAGAAAGACAAGAGAAATAATCTGAATATTGCTTTCTGTAAAACTCATTTACATCCTACAATTTGGCAGTGACTTGCACGTCTCACCTTGTCTGCAATGTTTAATAGATTATATTTTTAGGACAATTACACTCATACAGCAATTAAGGTTCAGTCCAAATAAACCGTAATGATTTTTTTGCTGTTTTTACAACACTAATCCAGCATTTATCGCCTACGCTTCCTCATTCCGGTTATAATTTGTTTATGTACACATCAACACTGTGATCCTAACCCTCCTTCTTTCTTTCTTATTTCTCTTTCTTCATTTAGGGAGGAATGTCAGAATGGATTTTCTGCTGATTTGTTCCTCCATTGTTCTCTCGTCCCCGCCGTGAGTAAGAATTACTGTATCAACAATCCAAACAAAGCACTGTATCCACCCAGAACAGGCACTTATGTCTAAAGGAAGTGATGATTTGAAGTGATAAAGAGATTGACAGCTGGTTTACAACATTGTTTATATAATGATAGAGATATCGCAATGTTGATCTATAACACAGTCTTTGTTGATCTTTTAATTCCTTTACAGATTTTGACTTAATGGTGCATTGTGTAATTTTTTGGACGATCTTATCAAAGAAATTTAATATAATATACATAATTGTGGCTACAGAGTTATATAAAAATCTGACACCATGACCCAATTTTTTTATTACCTAAGAATAAGATATTTCTATCTACTTATACAGTACATGGAAATTTCTGCCATGTATCTACAGTGGTCCTTATTTGACAATCTACTCTACAGAATGTGTTTCGTCAATATCATCATCTTCGGGAAAAATACATTTATATGTCAGACACAGTAGAGTTTCAAAAGGGAGGGATGACCGATGGACTGAATGATTCGCACTTTGAAACTAGAGATGCCACCATATTTTACAAACTGCACCTTTAAAGTGAATGTTCTCACCAGAATGAAAATTGTGTCATCTTTTATTTAAAATTTTGTTATTTCAAACATGTCTGACTTTTCTTTATTCCGCAAAACACAAAAGATGATATTTTGAAGAAAATGTATAACCAAAAACATCAGCGACAACAATTCACTTCTATTGTATGGACATAATGTAAATAGATGCCAGTCACTAACATACTTCAAATTGTTTTGTGTTCTGCGGAAGAAAAAGGTCATACAAGACGGTGAATAAATGATGACACCATGTTCCTCTTCCTCTTGCTTTGTTCCTAACGTGAATTTTTTCTGTTATAGGTTTTTATCGTGCTTTTGCTGTCGTTTGTGCAGAGCCGATCAAAGGCTCACCCCTTCGAGGATCGCTTTCCATACCTTAGGGGTCGATTCGGCATAGTTGTGTGAGTGTTTCACCCTTTCCCGACACCCAAACCAACTGACACTTTATTAACCGTGTGTGTGTTTGTTTTATCTTTCCTCAGGCCTTTGGATTTCATTGGCAGTCTAAGTAATCGATGGTCTTACGGTTTTGCATTTGGTGCTATCGCTCCTAGTGTCCTTCAGCTCTTTTCTGAGTCCTACACACCAATGAAAGTGCCAAACTGGGCCAAAGGTACATACGAGATTAAAGACTTTACAGAAGCTAGGCCGAATTTTACTGTTATATTTAATCAACACACACATGTGTATTAAAACTCCACCATAACATTCTCTTTTTTTAAAGGTTATTCAATCCGAAATTAAAATTCTGTCATGAACTACTCAACCTTTTTGTACTGCATGTCCTTAAGAGAGATATTAAGAATGGGTTTTCCTGGTCCATTGACTAGTATGGTATTCAAAGATGCCCAAACAGTTTGTTTTCTTGATTTCTTTAAAATATATTTTTCGTGTTCGACAGAACAAAAGTTATACTGTCTTCACTATCGTAGTCAATTGTAACCCAGAAATCTCAGTTCGTCACATTTTTCCAAATATCTCCTTTTTATTCGACAGAACAAATTAATATATATGCAGGTTTTGGATATACTTGTGGTTAAATAATTCATGACAATTTTTATTTTTGGCTGAACTATTAGTTTTTTAAAAGAAAAACTTGACAATGTGTATTATTTTCAGCCTTTGTGTACCTGCTTGGAGCATTAGAAGTGGGCGTTGCTTATTTTCCCTTCTTTGCTTGCCTTTCAACGCCACACCGAGCACTTGGAGGGGTTTTGGGTGTTCTGTACACACTAATGTGGTAAATAAAAACAATCATAAAAGACTTGGAATACCATTGTTCATTTACTACAGGTATTTGGAGTCTGTGTATTGACTCTCTGTGTGAATTTCAGGCTCACCGCAAGATTGTATGACACGGCAAGCTGTCCATCTGGAAAGGTTATTAATCATTAACCTTTATTCATTAATTATTACCTTATGTTTTGAAGTTTGTGTCTGATCATATAGATTAGAGATGGCTTCCTGGATCACAGGTAATTTTTATTTAAATAAAAAGATACATAGATAATTTTTTTAAGGGTAATATAATTCACTACCTAATATTGAACTTTGCCTTCACAGTTTAACTTTGAAATTAATGAAAGTACTACAAAAAAGAGGATAAAATAACCATAAACACTTTAAATTCACCCTTATTAATCTGTTGGATAAAAGCATCTGCTAGTAAAATCTGCTACATAAACTTTTGATAAAATTTTAAAAGGTTTTTGCCTCTGACGAATTTGAAATTAACAAATTTGGATCATTTACAGTTATTTAAAAAACGTTTGACTGTAAATCTACACTACCAGTCAGAAGTTGTGGGACACTTGAGTGAATTGTTAATCCTAATTTTAAAAAACTTTGATCTGAAGGTGTTTGATATTAGTTTAATAGACAAAAATATAATTTGCAAACTCACTTTGGAATCACTTTGACTAAATATTGTAAAAAAACAGCCAATAAGAACACATAATAGATATTCCTTTAAAATTTCTCAAAGAGCATCTCAGGTTGAGACCTTAAGAAGCTGGTTAACAAAATGATATTGAAACATTTCTAAAAAAGTAGTCAAGGTGATTGCACTTAAGATGATCAAATATAAAATGTTTTATTTTGAAATAGTCTATCATAATTCTAAAATGTGTTAAAATAGAGGATACTATTAATTCAAACAGGAGAAAAAATACAAAACAGCGCTGCAATAGCCAGTTTTTTTCTTGTTCTTCTGAAAATAATTTTCTTTTTCTCTGTATAATATTACATAAATATAAAAATGTGCTTGCAGATTTTGGGCCATTATGAGAAACTGATCATTCTATGGCCGTTCTTCTTGTGTCTGGGTTTCCTGCTGGGTCGGTTTGTTTTTATCATTGTGAAGGCAGTAAGAATCCAACTGCATTTGCAAGATGATGAGGTTTGAGACCTTTCTTGAAATCAATGTTTATTTCATTATGTTATCTGTACTGATAGCTACTACCTTTTGTCGTTTACTTTTGTGACTTAGAATGAAGAGGATTTACAATTCCATCAGTTCAAATATGTAAAGAATCTACTGAAATGCCCTCCTGAGCGGTAGATACAAAACCAACATAAACATGTAGATTTTTGAGTGACATTGACACAAATGAACAAACATTGTTCTATTTTTCCACAGGTCAGAATCCAAAAGTTGGTTTCGGACAAAAGTGTATGACTGGGACCCGTATTTTAAATTCCCAAACAGAATGATTGGCACATCCATTATTTCATTGATTGGCCTGTACACGGTAATTTAGCACTTATGAAAAATAAGTATACTTCCAGTTTTTAGTAACTGAACTAAAAGTTCAATGCAAATTTTTTAATGTGTATATCTGTGTCTGTACTACTTACAATACTTTGACCCAATGCTTAGTTTGTAAAGTCATACTTTAAGGGAAAGTTACCCATAAAATATTAACCCTATGGATTAGGAATAGGAATATTATAGTTTTCCAAATCTGCATGAATTTCTTCATGGATATTTAAACACATAAAGATATTTGGAAGAATGCTTGAAACGCTAACAGTTCCTATACAGAATGTCCCACCCTTTCAATAGCTAAAGAACAAATAAAATTGTAGTCAAAAAGAACCCCAAAACTTTTTTCTCTTCTACATTTTTCAAAATATCTAGTTTTGTGTTAGACAGAACAAAACAAATATAAAGTTCAAAGGAATCGATGGGGTCCAGTAACTGGTTGGTAACAGGCATTCTTCCTACTATCTTTCTCTGTGTTTATCAGAACAAAGAAATGTATACAGATTTCAAAAACGTATGGTGGGTAAATGATTACAGAATTTATATTGTTGGGTGAACTATCCCTGTATACTGATTGTACAACACTTATAGTATAGTTTTGGTTGGTAAATGAACACTTTGAAGTATACTCTTGGCACACTATTATTTTTATTCAGTTCTTAATGTAAACTTTAAAACATATTTATTCCATTTCAAGTATTGTACCATGTCTAGGTATTCATTTTTATACGTAAAATATCTGCAAACATCTTCATGCTCTGTACATAGCTGAAAGCATACATTCTTATTTAATCACAATATGTCTTCATGCTCAAATTCTTTTTATATAGATAGATTACGTTTGCATATCTTTCTATAGATGACACTGCTAGACTACAGCTTAAGTGACTACACCTTTGATAATCTAGATGCTTTAAAGGATTCGCTTGCAGAGATAGCATCAGCCTGTAACCATACAGACAACATATCCTCATCAATTATACCAGCGATGGATGAGTTCAGCCATGTTGCACGTAGTAAGATAACTATTTTATTTCTCATTGAAATATAAGCAGGCATATATGGATAGGATGCATGTACATTTAAATGTCTTTTTCAGTGTCTTGGATGGCGACAACTATTTTTGCCACTTTGACATCTGTTACTTACACTTTTCACGTGCTGGTATGTTACAGGTATGCACATATGTGTATTGTATTTAAAGGGAGAGTTCACCAAAAAAAAAGTTCTGTCATGAATTGCTACAAAACTCCATGCATTAAGTATGCATTCTGTTAAGCACACAGGAATATATTAAGAAGAATGTTAGGAACTGACATTGCAAGAGCAATCCTTCCTAATGGTCAACAAAGGAGCCTCCAGAATTGTTTGTCTTCTTCATAATATCTTATTTGTGTTCAAAAGAAAAAATATGCACAAATTATTTAGATTAGAGTAGTCAACGGTGCACCAGACATCTCAGTTGCTTTCATTCCTTTAAATATCTCCCTTTGTGTTCAACCAAACACAGAAATATATGTTGGTTTGGAGCAAGATTAGGATGAATAATTCATGGCAGAATAATTTTTGGGTGAATTAATCCTTAACACTGTTGTCTGCGTGTAACACGTATATGTTTACCAACCATGATCTGTATTTATGACTGCAGGAAACATATAAAGAGGTTGTGGAGAGGGGAGAAAAGCTTTCTTCCAGTAAAGTTTCATAAGCCAAGCTCGGCAGTCAGTGTGGTGAGTAAACATATGCAAAGGTTTGTATTTCTCTCTATCTATTTTTCTGCCATAGTCCATTCTTCCAGGATGTAATGTGTAGTTTCAATAAATAATTCCCCCTCCCAAATAAAATCTGTCATTATTTCACATTGTGTCATTCCACACACATCTTTTTACATTTATTAATTAAGAACTTGCAAGGTTTTTTTAAAATGTGTAAAAATATTTAAGGTCAACAAAAACGTTAAAAGACTTAATTCATAAATACGATTTAATTCAAGGTTTTATATATCAATGTTGTTGATCATAACATATTATTTTCTCTGTCAGGCAGCTATAACAAGATACTCAGGCTGGCAAATTGCTTTCACTCTTTGGGGTATGAAAAACTCTCAAAAATATCTGCACAATTGTTCAGTTTTCATGTAGTGACTTTTATACCAAGGGACTCTCCCTGTGCCCTCAGAAAACAGGGTGATGTCATTTTGCAAAGTTTATCCCCAGTTCAGAGAGATCCTGCCTTCTCGGGCATTGATCCCTTGAATGTTTGCTCTTACTACCTCAAAATATACACACATTTAGTTTGATATGCTGTATATTTTTCTCCGTAGGTTTTGTGATTGTTCACTTTATGCAGTTTCTTTTTGCCTTGATATTTGCTTACGGAGTTGTTCTACCAATCCAAAAAGGAAAGTTTCTCCACTGGCTTTCAAGTGTATCCATCATTCTGTAAGTAAATCCATTAAAGACGTCTCATAACCAACATAAAACATAAATGCACGTTCATCATTCATATTTTGATACACATTCATATTTTACATACTATACACTATTCTTAAATGTCATGAACACATAAACATTGCTTGTCTGTAATAAAAGACACAGTATTTTAAAACAGTTACGTGTTTTTATTTTAAATGCAGGCTGACCGTATTCATCGTGATAGCTATAGTTATAGTGCAGATCGTTCTGGTTCAGATATTCTTCCTGCAAGACAAACTCTCACCTGAAGACAAACAGAAGCCCCTTGCACTCAACAACAGGTACAATACAACAACACCAAACAACATCTTAGACAAATGCTTTTTTTTAGAAAAAGCATTAAAACCAAATGTAGAGTAACTTGCAATTTCATGCAATAAAATCTCTAACGTAATGTAAATGGCAGGGCTCTTAATGAATAATCACGATTAATTGCATCCATGATTAAAGTTTATGTTAACGTAAAATATACATGCATAATGGCAATCATGATAACGCATTTATATACACATATACAAACAAATACAAAGGTATTATAACATGTATAACATGTATTATATGCATTAATAAACATTTATGTATATTCACTTCCTAGATTATAATATTCTTCTAAATGGTTCCTTATCATATGTAAATATGTTTGTTTGTCTTTGTGTTTATAAATACAAAATTAATAACAAAAACATTCAGTATATTGTGTCCACAAAAACTTCTGTACATAATATATTCTGGATACAATTAATCCCGACTAATCTTTTGACTGCCCAGTATATATAAAATTATCATTACAAAATAAATCATGTCTCTCTTTTCTCTTACAGAAAAGCGTTCCACTGCTTTAACTATTTTTTCTTCTTCTATAATGTGATAATGGGGTTGAGCAACTGTATTTTACGCCTGTTAATAAGTAGTATTATGGGTACGTGGCTGGTATCCCGCATTGATCGGACCATCATGCAGCGGGGCTATGAGTCCATGGATCCAGGTAATAATGATCAAATCTGTTCTGTGCAATAAACTATCTTTTTATACTTTTTACAATGTTAATCCCAACTGTCTGATTATGACTGTTTTCCAGGATATAATACCTGGATAGGGATGATATTCGCTGACCATTATCATAGCAACCCAGTGTTGCTGTCTTTCTGTCACATACTGCTTGAAAAAACACTTAATAATCAGGAACCTGCAGAACCTTCTTACAATACCTTTAGCAATACCTCAGGTACAGAACACACACATACACGTCCAAACAACTGTTGTATACTATTAAATTACATTGCTGACTAAATGTTCAGTAGGGAGCAGAGTACGTGTTCGCTGGTTACTGCTTTACACCCTGCTGAGGAATCCCAAACTCATCCTGCTCAGAAAAAGAAAACCACAGGATCACCATGACAACCAAGACCCTCTCCTCTTAGCCCGAACTATCACATCACAAGCTAAACAGGAAAATGGACTGGTCAACAACTGCTAAGACAACTCATAAAATAGGGTATCCGGAAAAAGGGAAATAAGGACTGTGTTCTATAATTGAACCTGGCTGAAAGGTTTAGAATTATTGGTCATATAGGAATTATTGGTCAATATAGTGAATTGGCCTTTTTGTTACCGCAATGTACTGTTGCGGTACCATGATGCAGGAATGTCGTAAACTGTTTCAATTGGGTTTCTTTGGTAATATATTTATGTATCATTGTATTGTACATTTGATATGTTTTTTACCGTTGTACGTTTCCAAAGACATTGTTAAAGCGACAGTTTACCAAGGAAAATATGTCATTTACTACTCACATTCCAAATCTGTATAAATGTCTCTGAACACAGAGAAAGATATTTGGATGAATACTTGTAACCAAACAGTTCTCGTGCCCTAAAAGACAAATGTAAGATTTAATAAATAAATAAAACGATCTTTATGTTCACATGGACATTGTTTTTCTTATTTTATTGATTTTTTAATTGTGTTTTTCTCTCCTTCAGGTCTGAGCTTTTCCTTACCTGATCCATTTTGTTCATGAGACTTTCGCAAAGTTACATAAGTCGACTTAAAACTCTAGAAAGGGACTCAACTTAAAACTCTAGAGACCGAGACTCAAACTCAAACCTATGTTTTTTTTACATTTAATCTAAAACATTTAAAATACTTTATATAATGGAGTTAATTATAACTTATTATTTTAAAAATATAATGTTCACACAACATCCCCCACTTCATATATGTACATATACACTATAATGCGAAAAGTAATCGCTCACCCATCCAAATGATCAAAATCAGGTTTCAATCGCTCTAACTCTGATTGCTTCAGTATACCACAAAATGTTGGACAATTCAATGCTTTGTGCACAAAGCAAGATCCATAAAGACATGAATGACAGAGTCTGGTTTGGTTGAACTTGACCGGCCTGACCTCGACCCGATAGAACACCTTTGGGATGAATTATAGTGGAGACTGAGAGCCAGGCCTTCTCAGCCAACATCAGTGTGTGACCTCACAAAGGAGCTTAAATATATCTATATATATATATATATATATATATATATATATATATATATATAAAGTATTTGGCCACCCTCTTTGACTGCATATGAATTTAAGTGACATCCTATTCCTAATCCATAGGGTTCAATATGATGTCCGTCCACCGTATAATTCAACTCTTCTGGGAAGGCTGTCCACAAGGTCTAGGAGTGTGTTTATGAGAATATTTTATTCTTATTTATTTATATATATATATATATATATATATATATATATATATATATATATATATATATATATATATATATATATATATATAAGAATAAAAAAAAAATATATATATATATATATAAGAATAAAAAAAAAAAAAAATATATATATATATATATATATATATATATATATAAGAATAAAAAAAAAAATATATATATATATATATAAATATATATATAAATAAGAATAAAATATTCCCATAAACACACTCCTAGACCTTGTGGACAGCCTTCCCTTCAACGTATGAATTTATCAATATAAAATCCCTTAATTTTAATATAATTTGGCATTGTACTACATAATATGTCATTGACACAACAAGGATTATAATATGTTCAATAGTATACACACTGATCCAATGTCATTTAAATATTACAATTGCATAATTGTTGAATCCAACATATTTTAATAATTTTTTATTACTTCTTTTTTTATTTCTAACTTGAAATTGACTCATTTATTTGGTGAACATCTTCACGGGTGCGTATAATATTTATTCATATAAATTATTTTTAGTGACATTTGACCTTTAGGCGACGTAGTCGGCGTGATAGCCAGTACACGTGCGTCGCGCGACCTTCAACGTAAATAAGTAAGAGAGGAAACAGGTGAGTTAGAACAACTAGTTTACGCTTACTAGTGGTTAACCCCCAACAGATGGGATGGGATATAATTATGGGTTGTTATTAAAATTGTTATGCAAAATACATAAATATTTAAATGATGCGCACGTTAAGCTAACGGACATCCCGCATTTTGTCTGCAGCTGTGTTTATATTGTTTCCCTTATATTTCATCAATATTTAATTCCCAAAAAATTAAATAAAATATTACAAATGTGCATTTTTTTGTTTGACAACCGAATTTTTTTTACATTTTCTTTACCATAATGTATAATATTTGTATATAATTTTCATAATAAGAGTTCTAAGCATGTCTCACTTTAAAAGTGTTGGATTGCATCTACAGTCAAGCTGCATTCTGGGCATCTTAAGTCACTTGTGAAGGTACCCATGATTCAATGGTTGGAATTAATTATAGTATTATAGAAGTTGTTAAAAAAACAGCTTTACTTAAGATGAACCTCAAATAAAACTATTTTTTTGATGGACACCCAGTGTCTCAATTTCATTGGATGTGGATTTGCCTGCAGGATGAGTGACCTTGAGTTGGTGAAGAAGATGCTGCGAGCTGTTCTTCAGAGCAGTAAACGCGGCGTTGCCATCACTCGTCTTCAAGGAGATTACCGAGCTCTGACTGGTGAAATGATTCCTTACCAAAAGTTTGGGTATGCCTCCCTGGAGACCTTTCTGCGTAGCATTCCCGGGGTGGTACGGCTGAACCGCAATCTGGCTGGAGAGGTGATGCATACACTTGATGATGCGAGATTCAGGCCGCTATAGGTCACAGCTGACACCCCTACTTTGCAGACATCTCTGGTTGGGATAACTCGTAACCCGGCCAATAATTTGAATGTTATAGAGTGTGTTTATTTTCAGGTCATGTGTTTAGCTGGTGTGTGCGAGGAGACTGCACATATCGCACAGCTGGTTGCCCGGCAGAGGGATGCCAGGAAGTCCAGCTGCTCTAAATTACTGAACTACCAAATGAGAAAAAAGTCTTCCTCTCTGTTTGCACATAACGGTACACACACGCAAGTATAAATGGAAATGTGTATTCATAATGTTATTTGATTTCAACTGTTTGGGTCGTTGCAGTTAAACCTCGCTCAACTCTGCGACAACCGGTTCACATAAGTCATCCCCATCAATGTCACGCTAACCCTTACCAGCGCCAGGTTTACAGTACTAACCTGCCCTCCACACGAGTCTCTCCCCACCATCTGATAACCCGGAAGTCACCGGGGTGAGCCTCATGAGGCGAAATCACAGTATGCTAAATGTGTGCGTTAAATCAATCTTCTTTTAACTGCATGATCTATCTTAGGTCAACGGGCTGTAAAGCTGCACCCAACAGGCTTCTAAAGGATATGAATGCACAGCCATATCAACCCCGTCCAACACCAGGTTAGATATCATCCCAACTTGAACGTACAGATTTTGATAAATTCAAGCATTTTAAGTAAATTTGGTTCCCACACTAGCTAAGAACAAGTCTGTAAACCTCGCCGAAGTTGAGATGGTTCAGCGTCGCATCAAACAGCTTTTGCAAAAGTACAGCAGCGGGGTCTGGTTGTCAAAAGTCCCTCAGCTCTACAAAGAGATGTTTAAGGAAGAGCTGCACATGCACCAAGATCTGGAGACCTGGACCCACGTCTGCACTGTGAGAGAACTGCACTATATACATACACACAAACACATGTTAACCTAAAACCTGAACCCTCAAATTGTTAGGAATGCTTAAAAACCTATATAAAGTATATATAACATACATCCCCTTTAGTGTGCTCTATTAAGGCTGTGGGTTATAGTGTTTCATTTTCTTTCTCTCTGCTGCGTTTAGATTGAGAAACCCGGAAGCAATAACATAGTTGACCGGCTGGTGTATCCTGTTCTGGAACCTTTCCCGAAAGCCAGCACTATACCCACTGCATTTTCCAACTCCACTACAGTAAAACAACCATCAACTGCCCAGCAAACAACTCGCAGTCTAAGAACTCTTTCCATTGACATTCCTCCATTTGGTGATAAACCCCAACCTCCACTGAGCCCAACATCACCCAACTCCACCATGCCTGGATTTTCTCCCACCGAAACATCCAGCAGGTCCACGCACTCCCTCATAACTCCTCCCACTACTCCGCCACCTCACAAGCCCCTGACTCCAGAGACCAAGCATAAACTACGACAGTTGCTGAATAAATACAGCCAGGGCTTATGGGCTCATGGACTTCCTCAGCTGTTCATGGAGGCCTTCGGGTAGGTGTTAAAGGTCATGTTTGAAACTGATCAGATTTTATTTGTGTGTTACATTTGAACTTCACAGTGTATATTTTTACTCTTTCAGATGTGAGTTCCCGCAGTATGTGCTGGAGAATCTGTCTTTGTTGGCCGATACGTGCATGGTTGAGTACCCCATGCCAAATAATCGGAAAAGAGCTATACTGTACTTGCTGCCATTTCAAGTCGACGCTCAGCCACGTCCAAGTCCACGTCCTCTACTCCTAAGCTGCTCGGATAACCCACATGTGCCAGCTCTGACCATCCCAACAGAACAGTTTCTGTCAGTTTTGGTGATGGAGGTCAAAAGCACCAACGATGTTATTCTCAGGTAGCCGTCACACGAACAAATTTTACCATTAGAACCAAGATGTTTCTAAAATCGATAGTTACCCTTTATGTCACATCAAACCTGTATGGCTTTATTTCTTTTGCAGAACACAAAAGAAGATATTATGTATAATGTTGGATGCAGAAAACAATTCCTATTAACATCTACTGTACTATACAGTATATCAATGGGCTTTCCCTTACCAATATGCTTCAAAATATATTCTTTTTTCGTTCTGCAAAAAAAGCCATACAGAGAAAACAACAATCATTTTTGTTTTGGGATGAAAAAAGATTGTTGCATTAAAATTTATTTTCAATATATTGTTATAAATAGGTTATGGCACAGACAGACATAACATTATGATATTTTGTTCTGTATTGTTTTAAGGTTTGGGATTATGAATGTGTATTTTTATTCAGGTTAGTGGGTGAGGGCTACTCTAAAGCTCTTGAGAAGATGGAAGAGGAAATGCTACAGTTCTATAATAGCAATGGAGCTGGACTCAGCATCCTTTCTCCTAAAATTGGACAACTCGTGGCAGTTGCTATAGCGGAAGATGCAATACTGAGAGCGCAGATCCATGACGTTACAGAAGACAGTGTAAAGGTAGTTTCTGCCTTGTTTGTCATAGAGTTGAGATGTGGGTTATGTTTCATGTGCTTATGACCCATATCTGGGGCTAGATGTAAATCAGGACAAATTCATAATAAGATGAGGAAAGTGCTATTAAGTTAAAATTTTCTGATGGAATTTTGACCTTTTGTCATCGTCCAGTGTTAAATAAATTAGTTATAATTTAGTCACCTAAATTGTATTGTACAAATGTATTTTAAAACATAAAAGTTATGTAATATAAAACATAATGAACCACAGAGAAAATTCATGAATATTTTTAATTGATTGATAGGACTTCTTTAAATCAAAGTTTGAAAGGCAAGTGACCATATGTAGAACAACACCATAGGCAATATATACTGTACATCCACTTAAATCATCCAAGCTCATGTTTTTCATCTTAGGTTTACTGTGTGGATCACGGGTTCTCTGAGGTCATCAGCCGGAAGAAGCTACTACAGCTTAGAGACCAGTTTCTAAGTCTTCCCTTCCAGGCAACCATTTGCCAACTCGCAGGTAACATTTACCCTCGTGCATTTATTAACTTGAAAACCGGCATAAGAGCATTTTTTTGTAGGTCTGGAGCCATTTAGTACTGATGTGGTTGTTCTGAAGACTCTGGAGTCAATGGCTGTTGGTCGTACACTGTTGGCTGAAATTGTGGAACGAGAGGACACACCTCTCATTGTGCTGTACGACACGTCTCAAAACGAAGATGTCAACGTGAATTCTTTCTGTCTGAAAGCTCTGCAGGACAAATCCATGGAGAATCCTCTACAGGTTGGTGCCATAATGCTCTGTTGGTTATATCATAATCGTTTATGTTATTAAATTCCACATATTCAGTGACTAAGTAAATACAGAAAGCTTTCCTTATGTTTCAGGTAAACAGCGTGTACACAAACGTTTGCGTGACAAACGTGTGTTCGGATGGCAGCATTTATTGTCAGTTGCCGTCCAGGGGCCATGCCAAACTCAAAGACATCATGGACAAGATTGAGGCACATTTCATCACTCAGGTAATACTGTACTTTGTTCAGTTTTCCTGTCGGAGTGCTTCCTTCAGAATTGCATAAGTTAATTTGTTTATGCACGTAGGAGCATAAATTGCCTTAATTATTGTTTCAGCTCACGTGGACGTTGCTGGTATCGAAGCCATTTTGTGGGAAAGTGTGTCTAGCTAAAAATAAAGGCAAATGGGCAAGAGCTGAGGTGAGCCGGAAAGGCTGATCTACATTTCCTGTTGTCATGTCAAGTTAACATCTGCATGCTTGTAAAATGCCATTGAGTTGAGTGTAAATGACTTTGTAATGAATAAGTTAAATAGTTCCGTCTGTATGTAGATCATAAATCTTCATGGGAGTCAAGTGTTAGATATCCTGTTCTTGGATTTGGGACTGCCTGCTTCTCTGGAGGTCAGCGAGCTTAGAGAGATCCCTCCCATCTTTCTGAAAGAGCTCATCACCATACCACCACAGGTACACACATATGCTCTCACGGTTTTTCATTGCTCTTTTCTATTCATCATTTAATC
Source organism: Triplophysa yarkandensis (assembly GCA_033220385.1). Lineage (NCBI taxonomy): Eukaryota > Metazoa > Chordata > Actinopteri > Cypriniformes > Nemacheilidae > Triplophysa > Triplophysa yarkandensis. The sequence goes on from CM065655.1 coordinate 16,180,007, forward strand.
ATCAGACATCAACATAAGTACAAGCAGCATACAAGAAAGTTTTCTCTTCACATTGAGGTTGTACTGGATAGTACTTTTGTTTCTGTAGGCAATTAAGTGTCTCCTGGCAGATCTGAATGCAGATGGGAATGTCTGGCCTCCTGAAGCGGTTTTGTGGTTGAGAGAGACAGTCCTCAACAAAGCTCCCAGCTGCATGAAGGTCAGATCTGTGTAAAATATTTGAGACTTTGTCATAGATTTTATTTGTTTGAGCAGGCACAGGCAACAAAAATTAGACTCGTTGCCACCATGCATGTCATTTAGTTTAAGTATAATTTCACATTTGTAAATGTTTATTTTACCATTAGGGTTTACAGGTTTAGTTTATATTATGTTTAGAAAAACTTTTTAAAATATAAAATATTCTAAACATGGAGTAGAATTGCTGAAAATTACTTACACATTACACATTTTTGCTATATTAACCAATATTTTGAAAAAGAGATTTACCTTCTAGTCTTTTATTTACATAAATTTATGACATCACATGCAAATTATATTAGAAATTTATTTTTTTCTAATCTAACTGATAACAAAATATTAATACATTTGAATGTGAGGTTATTTAAATGCTTAAATACAGACCAGAATGAGCAACTTTACAAAATGGGACAGCTAAAGAAATCTTTTCGAACAATGCATATTGGTTTTTACACCTTGTGATGTTGTATTTTCAGAAAATCTATTTTTCTAAGGTCATTATATAATGATTATTTATATTGATGACAATGGATTAAATATACATCTCATGAGCAATATTAGTATGTGTAATACCTGTTATATTTTTACAACAATACACTGATTTCTCTTTTTGTTATTGGATTGATAAATTCAACCATGGGTTTGTTGTTCGGAAATCTGATGTCTTGTTTTATTGTGTTTAGATAGTAAAGCTTGATGAGAGCAAAACAGTGCACATCCACCTGCTCTGTGGTGACGGAGCTCAAGACCTCCAGAACAGCGTTAACCGACAGCTGGCTTCCTGCCCATTCTGGCATCAGAACTTTTACCTCAACGGGATTTCCAAGGCTTCTGAGCCTGCCTTGGTTGAGACATGGGACACTCCCTGTTCACCCACAAACGGCCTCACCATGCCTCCGAAGCTGGAGTTACCTCAGGTGGGGCAGAACATGGATGTGTTTGTGTCGGTCGCGTGCCATCCTGGACACTTCGTATTGCAGCCATGGCAGGATCTTTACAAGCTGGTGGTACTTATGGGAGAGATGATCCTGTACTACAACAAACAGGAAGTGACCCAAATCGACATCCAGAAAAACAGTGTCTACGCTGCCAAGATTGATAATAAGTAAGAGAGTGAATGGCCAGATTTAATAGTGTACTTCTGTATAATGTAATTGTGTCTCTTGCCTGCTTCTCTTGTTTTCTGTAGTTGGCATCGTGTTTTGGTAAAAGGCATACTAGCTAATGGCTTAGTGTCTGTCTACGAACTGGATTATGGGAAGTACGAGTTGATAAACTATTCTCGTCTTCAGCCACTCATCGATGAGTTCAGACAGCTGCCATTTCAGAGCATATCTGCTCAGCTGGCAGGTAAGCTTTTTATTGAAAAACACGTTTCATCCTTATTTAAGTCTTCCCCCCCAAAAAATTATGCACAGTGTAAATACTTTGTTCTTTCAGGTGTGAAGCAGGGGGTTTGGTGTGAGAAAGCCGCCATGGTGTTTCGAAACCATGTAGAGAAGAAACCGCTCGTGGCCCAAATCGAGTCAGTGGAATGGGGAGAGTTACCCTGGGAGTGTAAAATCTCAGTCTTCCTTGTCGACACCACACAAGAAAACAATGACATCTGGATCCACAATATCATGGTGGAGTTTTTAGATGAACTCAGCAGAGCTTCTTGATACAAACAAAACTATATATGCAAAGCATGAGACTAGAGGAATCTCTACATCCTGTAAATCTCCTTGTTTGTTTAAGATTTAGGTATTTCTAAATCGTGTTTTCTGCTTATATATGTGCTTGCATTTGTTCAAAAAAATTTGTATTTTGTATGTTGTTGTCATTGGAAAAGACTGTTTTACCACTTTCCCGCATTGTCAGAGATCAATGTCAAGTTCCCGGATTAACTTCATAATACCTGAACAACTTTTGCATGCAACAAGGTCATTTATCTTATGTAAACACTTATTTGATGTATGTGTTTTTCATTGTGTTAATCACGTTTTTGCATTTGCTATTAGTAACTAGATTTTGCACTTTGGTTTGTTTGATTTGTGTGTTTTTACAAGGGTAAAAGTCCTTGATTGTACAGGAACATTTTTGTTAGATGTTCAGGTTTGTTTTATTTTGTTAAGATTGGTTGAGACCATTAAAACTGAAAAGACAACAGGACACACTGGGTGGCAGTCTTTTCTCTTTTGTAGAGGGATTTATTAGAAATCTACGAGCAGGTGGGCTAACATTAGGCATTTAAAGATTTCATTCCCATACTAGTCCCCCCCAAAAATTTTGTAACCATTAATCTCCAACGAGAAAATGTTAAAGCCAGGGGGTAGTATAATAGAACATGCAATATGTCAATGTCACCTTTATTTATATAGCGCTTTAGACAAAATACATTGCATCAAAGCAGCTTAACAACAATAATTAGAAACAGTGTGTCATAATGCTTAATGTTAAAAGTTAATACATTATTGAATTCGGGGATGTTATCTCTGTTCAGTTTAATGGTGTCTGTGCATTCATTTTCAATTCATTGATGTCTTTGTTCACTTTAAAAAATGTCTGTGTGTTCAAATTCAATCAATAATTAGTTACATAATCATGTACACTATCATATACACTACTTGAATATGAAAGTAAGAGACATCCTATTCCTAATCCATAGAGTTTAATGTGATGTCATTCCACCCTTTGCAGCTATAACGGCTTCGACTCTTCTGGGAAGGCTGTCCACAAGGTTTAGGAGTGTGTTTATGGGAACATTTAAACATTCTTCCAGAAGTGCATTTGTGAGGTCACACACTGATGTTGGATGAGAAGGCCCGACTCTCAGTCTCCGCTCTAATTCATCCCAAAGGCGTTCTATCGGGTTGAGGTCAGGACTCAAGGAGGCCAGTCAAGTTCATCCACACCAGACTCTGTCATCCATGTCTTTGTGGCTCTTGCTTTGTGGACTGATGTACAGTCATGTTGGAAGAGGAAGGGATCATCTCCAAACGGTTCCCACAAAGTTGTGAGCATGGAATTGTCCAAAATGTCTTGGTATACTGAAGCATTCAGAGAGAGAGTGACTGAAACACCTGATTTTATTATTTGGAAGGGTGAACGAATACTTTTGGCAATAGTGTTTTAACCCTAAATGTTACATAGTGAAACAGTTTGGGGCTTAAGTAACAATAACGTCAACGTAGGATTTAAGGACTGTACGAAGACAGAAAAGTACAGACTAATATTTTGAAACTTGCTTTTTTGTAATGAGAATTGTGCAAGTAGGATGAATACATTTAACAAATTACATTTACATTTACATTTAGTCATTTAGCAGACGCTTTTATCCAAAGCGACTTACAATAGTACAAATATATGTCTTTATCTTCTTGAGAAAAGTAATGACAAATAAATAATACATCTTTATATAATAATGTAAATGTAATGTAAATGTAATAATATTAATAAAATTATATAATAATATAATAAAAAGAAAGTGAAGAGAAAGCATGGACAGAATCCTTCCAAACCCTTCGAGAATCTCGTGGAATAATTTTCGGCCCCGCAGGAACATAAAGACTACTTGGAAAGAAATCATGTAAATCTTAACAGGTCAAAAAATGGAAAACCATTCATTAATGGAATTCATGAATGAAATTCACTTTATTAGTTATTAAATATTTAGAAGAAAAAGTCCACCCCTTCTTCCAAGGAATGCTTTCATGTAAACCATTCCACAGGGACACAATATATGGAAAATAAGTTATCTCACACTTATATAAAAGATCTATATCACAAAGAAGTGAATCATTCAATCTCACAGGCCTGAACTTCTCTGTCTGCTGGTTTAGGCGTGTGACGTCATAGGACTGGCACATGGATGCGAGGGGCGGGGCGAAGACATCAGCTGCTTGTGGAAACGCTTTGATCTCCACCGGACCTCGCGAGTTGAAAGAAGGAAACAAAGTTGCAAAGTTTTACCGTTCGTGCTTTTCTCCGTCCTTGCGTCTATGAACCGTGGATTCGACTCTTTAGTGTTGGCAGCAGGAGCACGTTTGTGTGAATTAGGGACTCCGAAAAGAAACCATATCTGGTCAAAGTATTCAGCTGTCACATGTGCTATATATAGTGCGGGATAAGAGCTGAAGTAAGTGACATTTAGTATCCCAGCAGCTTACTAACACACTTTAATTCACTTTTCTTTACATAGAGCTGCACTTCCTGAAAAAAGTTGTATTAACAAACTTAAAAGTTTAGTGAGTAACTTTGGAGTATGGCTGTAAAAGTATTTTAAGAGGAAAATGAAACAGAGGTTTGTGATGCTGTGTATCTTATCATCAGGATTTGAAGATTGTCCAAAAGACAAAACTTACAAATATTAGGGATTAAGAGCTTGTCCTTGTGGGAAGAAGTCATCAAGGACAACAGAGATCATCTACACTGATCCCAGGCCTGTCTTCTCTTTGTCTGGGCTTTATAGAACAAAAGCTATGGCAAGGGATATTATGGTCATGCACCATATGATTTCTATACAATGTTGATGTCATTGGTGTTTTCTTTTTGCACTTTGTTTGGTCACATTAACTTCTTGCCAATCCAATGTTAAGAGCGGATGTAATAAATGTTTCATGTCTTCAACCAGGTCCTGTGTCCAGGTGGCTTGTCCGTTCCTGCCGGTCGGTCCCTTCTTAGTTTCGTCCCTTGGTCATCATGTTCCGTAAGGAGATGGAGAAGTATCGGGATGTGGATGAGGACGAGCTCCTGCAGAATCTGAGCGAGGAAGATCTCAGAAGACTTGAAGATGAACTCGAAGAACTCGATCCTGATGTAAGAATCCTTAATATGTAGTTTCTATCAGAGATTGACCGATATAGTTTTTTCTATAGATGACGCTGATGTGAAGAGGTCGATGGCAAATATGTGCTGCTGATTTTTTGGGCCGATTTTTTAGGGGCTAGTATCCTTAATTTCCGTTCATTTGCTTGCTAAAAGGTCGCACTTACAATACGTGGATGCATAACAATTCTAAACTTGATTTGATTTTGTTTGCTGCACAGTTTTAACATAAAATATGTTTCCATAGTTAAGCAAACAAATTACTTAGCTGACTAAGTATTAAATGGATAAAATCTTGTGTGCAAGGACAGTGCCAAACCCTTAGTAATTTCGGACATTCAGATAGCTTAGGATGGGTTTAATTAGTATAATTACTGTGCAACGTATATAAAGTCATTGGTCAGAACACGTAACTGTAAATCAGATTTACTAAACACATATTTCGGCAGATGCCGATATCTTAAAAATTACAGATATCAGCCGACCTATATCGGTCTACCTCTAGTCTGCATTCTCAAGTAAACCCATTCCATTTCTAAGTGTCATTTAAATAAAATGTGAATAAGAAGAATAAGTCAACTGTCAAAAATCATTCTCTGAAATGTCGATTGACCATAAAATAGGCTTGTAAATGCGAAAGATGTGGTTTATAAAAATGTAAGCCTCTCCTTCTGCACGTTATTATTGTGTTTTTTTATCATCAACATTTAAAGGAATCGTTTGGCCAAAAATAACAATGATGTCATCATTTACTCACCCACTTAACAAGTTAAACGTGCATGATTTTCTTTGGCAGAACGCAGATAGAGATATCTAGAAGAATGTTGGTAGTTCACATTCTATTGCATTGGTTTTGTTTCCATAAAATATAGGTTAATGGTTGTCAGTTACCAACTTATTTCAAAATATCTTCCTTTGTGTTCTGTAGAAAAAATAGAGCTGTACACAAATGTTTACTTTCACTTTAGATGTTGTATGATGTCATGTTATCATAGAAGCATTTTATGTTTCGTTGATAGTTGTTTGACTGTTTTGTTCAGTGTTTAATAATTTGATGTGATTTTTGATGGGACATTAAGGATTAATGATGCACCCTGTTTTATGAGTCACTGGGATAGTTTCCATTGTTCAATTCGATTGAAGGGTTTTTTATGCCTTTTGTTAGGTGTTGATCGGCTTTATCAGCTCTCTGCTTGCTTTGACAGTGCTGTGTTTTGTCTTAGTGGGTTGCATTTTGGATGCTTTTGTTGTTTTAAATTGATTTTTAAGTGTTGAAAGTAAAAAGCGCTAGCTGTTTTTGCTCTTACGTTTTATATATTTGTTATATGGAATCTGGTTTAGCTCCTGCTCCAAGCACTTCTCGACAGATTTAGACACACGAGCAGAATAAATGCCTAGAAACAGACAGGAGAGAGAGTTTCCAGAATTTCTTCTCTCAAACTAAAATGTTATGCAAGACGTGCAGATGCAGAATTTACCATAAATAAAGATCCTTGCTCAAATATTGATCCTTTTTATTCTAATCAAAACAATATGTCACATTTTTTTTCAAACCTTGTAACATTTTTGGTTTTAAATGTCTTAAGAAGTCTACTTTTTCTCCGTTATCTGCACTAAGAATAAACATTACTGAGGTGTCTGATAATGTGCTATTTGAAGTGCTGTGGGTTCTGGATTCTGTCAACACAAACTGTAAAATGTACACATATCCGTGAAAGAAAGTTTTATTTTGTTTAGATTTCAGGGGATTTTATAATACTCCATGTACACTGGCACATGAGAGCACTATGGTAACAGAGTACAATAACATTATAAGTTTAATATTACTTATATTAACTAGGGGTTCTCAAACTGGCAGCCCTAAGATGGATGCAGTGGGGCCCCAGATTTTGTGGCACTTTTAGAAACACAAAGAAATCTATTATTAGTTTTATGCTATTGATCAAGAAAATGCGACCACCAACAAAAAACTATTTGAATTTATAGCATTGTATAAATGAGTACGTTGTTAGTTATATTTAAATTCTGAGTTTATGTCTTTATTGCAAAGCAATACCACATTAGTTTTAAGGCAAAGGGGCCGTACAACTAAAAAGTTAAAGACCCATTAACATAATGTTATATAGAGATCAATAATTGTAATTTATTCTTATGACCATAGACAACTTTTCAAGATGTAAACACTGCATTAAAAAATGTATTCTGTTTTTATGTTGAACGATTTATACTAAAAATTAAAAGCTTTGAAATCAAGCAAATATACTGTTAAATTGTTGTAAAACTCATTAACTCAAGTTTTTCAAAAAATTCATCAAATAAAATTTATTCATAAAATACTTTAATTTTTCATTACATGAACTTAAAAATATTTGTCAATTTTAAAGAAATTCAAAAAAATGAATAAGTTAAAAACAAATTAACTTACCATAACTATTTATTTTTGTGGTATTTACTAAGCCACATTAAGTATTTTTTACAGTGTGGTCCAGGTGCACTTCTACTTTCATTTCATTCAAGTCTTACAAATGTAGTTACATCTTAAAAATATTAAGTGCAATTTCATTCATTTATAAATGTTTTAATGGTTGTATTGTGATTTTCTTCTGGGCCAGTGTTACATTTTATGTCTTGTTTATGTCTACTGAAGTGGTCTATACAAATTTAGTATTTATCTACTTTGCCTTTCTGAATAAATATTTCAAAATTTCTTAGAAATTAGGTTTAAATTAACAATGTGGTTTCCAGAATGCACTGTTGCCGGCAGGATACAGACAGAAGGATCAAACCAAGAAATCTCCAACCGGAACTTTCCAGAGAGATAACTTGCTTGCACACCTGGAGAAGCAGGCCAAAGAACATCCAGACCGTGATGATCTTGTTCCCTTCACTGGCGAGAAGAGAGGTAAGACTGAATCCCAAAAAAACGGAATCAGACAAATGTAAAGTGTCTCTCTCTCTCTCTCTCTCTCTCTCTCTCTCTCTCTCTCTCTCTCTCTCTCTCTCTCTCTCTCTCTCTCTCTCTCTCTCTCTCTCTCTCTCTCTCTCTCCCAGGAAAAGCATGGGTGCCTAAAACAAAAGTTGTTGATCCTATCCTGGAAGATGTCACACTGGAGCCTGAACTAGAAGAGGCGTTATCTAGTGCTACTGATGCAGAACTGTGTGATATTGCAGGTACAAAACCAACAACCGCCTATCAGACATTAAAAACAATATATTTATAATATGTTGTATATGTTTTTATGAGCAGTTTAAATGCCATTTTTACCATACTTTTGAATACAACACCCTTTCTAATTTGAATAATACTTAATTTCTTTATATTAGTGTATCATATTTTAATTTACATCACTACGGACTAATCCCTCTTATCACTTTGTTTGTTTGTGTGTGTCTCAGTGTGTCTGTTTTCTTTAGTCATACCACTCAATTCTTACACCCTCATATGCCATACATCACGCTCTCTCTCCATCCTTTCTAAGCCACGGATCAGTCCAGTAGGTTTACCCTGTCTGCCCTTTGCATGCATTTAATATTGATGGGTATGTCCACCTTCATGTTTTTTGTAGAAAATGGTACATATTTTGACCATATTGTTCTTACCGAGTGTATGCATGATGATAGCTATCAAAATTTTCACTTATTTTGCTGTCACATTGGCACAATATGCAAGAATCCCTTACAAGTTTTATTTTTGGATGTCCCTTCAACTGTAAACTGCCTGTGCAAGTTATTGAGTCCTTTTTACAACAATGACTCATCAATGTACTCATGGCTACCAAAAAAGGGGAACAGCCTTTTTGAGCTGGCTATAAAAAACACACTTACGTATGCTCATTTAGCATGATTGAAGGATTTCTCGAAAAATGATGCCAGATGTTTTTTTTGTGTTCTGGATCACGTTGCAAGATTTAAAGAGTCGGTTTGAACAATGTGTGCTTTAGCTCGTGTGCATGGGCAGATGAGAATGAGGTTATTTTAGTTGTCTTTGGCCCCGGGTCAAAAATCCTATAAAGCATACGTGCGAGACCCATAAAATTCTCTGTTAGCTTCTGCATATGTTTTGGTGTCGTCTTAATATTTTTGTAGGGTTTTTCTTGAAAGTTTGCTGTATTATGAAGTTTACAACACATACTGTATAACTTTATTCTTAATCTTTTTAATCTATTTTAAAACCCACAAACAATCAGAACATAACCTTACCTCTAAATAACATATAACTTATGAATAAATTGACCTCAAGGAAAAATTATAATACTACAGAAGTATTGAACATGATCTCTCTTTATTTCCTTTTTTAGACAATCTCTCCATATTCTTTTTTTAAATTGTAAAATATGTTTCTCTTTGTGTAGCTATTTTGGGCATGCACACACTCATGAGTAATCAGCAGTATTATGAAGCATTGGCCAGCAGCAATACCATTGTCAACAAACAAGGGTTAAACAGTAAGTAAAAAAACTTTTTGCATTTGTTTTTCTAGTAGTTTATTTGTTTCTTTAAATATAGAGTAGGAGTAAGAAATATGGGTGTCAGTTGTTTTATTTTATGTAGAATTATATTAGAATAATTTTTTGTGGTACACACCTGACTGTGTTGCTTTTATATTTGATACTTTCTATACAAATTTAAAGATGACTTATCACAAATTTCTTTCTTTATTTATTTATAACTAATGCATTCAATTCTGTGATTGCTAAATATTTAACCATGTAGTGAAAATCTGAAATTGCAACAGCCTTAAAGGTTCCATGTGTAACAATTTGGATGAAAATGCAAGATAATACACATAACAATGTCATCGGAGTTATATTAAGACCTTATCTTAACTTTAGAAATAGCCATTTCTTTCTACATACTGTACATGTTTCTACAGTAGCCCTTAACGGACAAACAGCTCTACAGATCACGTTTCGTAAATATTTGATCTTCTTCGGCAAAAATGTAACATCATCTTTGTCCTCTGCAAGCCACGTTAGTGTTTTTAAAGGGAGGGGTAAGCCTTGGATCGACACGCTAGATGCTGCCAAAGTCTATTAACTGGTCCTTTAATGCATAACATTTGTTTTATTTTCATGTAATTGTTACCTTTAATTAAAAATGTATTATAATGATATTGAACTATTATAAAATTAATTTAAGGGTCTGACTGATTTATACTATTGAGTGCATACTATGAAAAGTAAGAGAGGAATTAATCCAGTCTTGTGTTATGTACACAGGTGTTATTCAGTGTACTCAGTATAAACCAGTTCCAGATGAACAGCCCAATGACACAGATGTGGAAGACACACTGCAGAGGATCAAGAGCAACGATCCAGACCTGACTGAGGTCAACTTAAACAATATTAAGGTGAGGCTCTCGCTTATCCATACTCACTCCATTTGGTTCTCATTCTATGGATATCAATGCCAGCAAAACGTCCTACCCACATTAATGTATGCGCCTTTCTTGCTATATTTCCTGTAGAATATACCAATTCCAACTTTGAAAGCGTATGCTGAGGCTCTTAAGGAGAACTGTGTTGTGGAGCGCTTGAGCATCGTTGGCACCAGAAGTAATGATCCTGTAGCTTATGTGAGTGGTGTAGAGACACCTTCTTAAATATGCATGCCTATGAGAATATCCAATGTGATTAATTTCCTGTAATTGTTACTTGATGGTGAATACACCCAATCCTTTCGTTAACATGTGAATATCAAATTTCACTTGTTACTAAAAGAAAGGTAAAAGAAATGTCTATTTTAGGAACATCGGCACAGTTATGTTATGTTCATGACAGAAATGCAATTGTCATTACTGTAATGTGAAAAAAAGATCCGCGTCTAAATACACACACACTTGTCATACTTTAGAATTTGATTTATTACTTCATTACTGTAATGACAGTCATCATTGAGAATGAGAATTGCAAACAAATAAACATCCGGCTACATTGCAGTAATGACAGTGATCGTAAAGAACGAAAATAGCAAACAAATAAAACATTCAAGCACATTACAGTAATGACAGTCATCATCAGTAATGAGAATAACAAACAAATAAAAGATCCAGGCACATTACGTTAATGACAGTATGTGTCAAAAGGGGCTTCTGTTTCTAAATCCAAAGTATATTCAACAAAGATGTATAATTTATTTATGTACTATTAGTATTTGTGATTTTCTTTAATGTAATATTTCTTTTTTATTCTGTGGTGATGACTTGCAAATAATTATGGATTAATTGGCATGTGTTGATGTTCTGTTCTCCAGGCCCTAGCAGACATGTTGAGAGTGAACACCAGTTTGAAGAGTCTGAACGTAGAGTCAAACTTCATCACCGGAGCTGGAATCCTGGCGCTCGTAGAATCTTTAAAGAACAACACTACCCTACATGAGCTCAAGATTGACAATCAGGTAAAGTCTCAAACAGAGGTGTAAGGTGACAGCCGTGAGGTGTAATCTGAAAATTGCGGGGGTGTCTGGGGAGGACCTCTCTGGGGCTCTTCCAAAATTTTCCAGCTGGGGATTACAAAAAATGTATTAATAAATTGATATTAATAAATTAATCTGAAATCGAGCCTAAGAAACAAAGATAAACAAATGCTGAAGAAATTGTGACAATTTTAAAGAGCAATTTTTACTTTCTATTAACTGGAATTACCACAATACATCTAGAAATCTTCAATAAAATTTTGGAATGGTCTCTTAATGTATGTTAAAAAAATATCTAACAGAGTTGCTTTCATTTTTTTTGTCTTTTGTATTACAGAGCCAGCCTCTGGGTAACAAGGTGGAGATGGAGATAGCAAGCATTTTGGAGAAGAACAGTACTCTTCTAAAGTTTGGGTACCACTTTACCCAGCAGGGCCCGCGTTTGCGTGGTTCGAACGCAATGATGAACAACAATGACCTGGGTAAGAACTTCTAAAGCACACACTAAGACACAAGATGGAAAAGACACAAAAATATCTGTAAAAAGGTTTCAATCTTCGAGTTAAGAGTAATTCAAAAATGTGTTTTGATGGCATGTATGATTTTACAGCGCGTGTAGTTCGCTCGGACTCAGATGGTGCGATCACGTTTACTCTGTCAGTTCCTGAGCTGGAAAGAGCCTTCTGTGGAAGGTTCAAGTTCTCAACAAAACCCAAGTAAACTTGAATCTTGCCCTCCATCTGTCCCTCTTAGTTTCTCCAGCCGACATTTGGGCCTTTTCTCAAGTCTCAAGTTTTCAAATCATTTGCTTTCCTGCATAATTTTTGCAATAACTAAAAAACTTTTTGGGCTTGTAGAATGCACTTCGCTGTTCTCTGCTCCAGCATTTTCCTCTCTTGGAGAACTTTTGCAATCCACAATCTATTTGTTTTTGTGATATGTTTGTTTCTTGGTTGTCTATTGTGCTTTAAAATTGTCTATAGGTTTGCTGTATCCGGATTTTTATGTTTCTTTTACTTCGAGAGCTCTTCTAAGCAAACAATGTGCAGTTTGCAAGCTTTTAAAAGGAATAAATCACTTTAAAAGTTGTTTGTATGAGTCATGCACCCTATTATTATTCTCCTGATTGCTTTATATGAAATTTTCAGTTTCCTTGACTTCCGATGTTGACTCTCTTTGATAAATATTTTAGTGTCTTGCTCACAAATTCACCTCTTTTTTGTACTTTATTAAATAAATAGCTCTTTTATTTTTGTGTGTAGTAAGAAAGAGAAGGCTTGAAGGAGGACCCATCTTTCCTAAGTGTCGGACAAGCGTGTAGCCGCAGCTGCGGGAAGTCCTCTTCAGCATGGGACTCGCACCAGCCTACATCCCATCGCATCTCATCCCATATCCTCCGTCCGTTTCTGTTTCCTCCAGGATACTGTTACACAGGCTTTTACCGTTTCTCTTCTGACGTCTATCCCATGCAGTCAAATACCCTGACTCGGACCTTCTTTGACATTTTGACATCACAAACCTAAAGAAAACTTAAGCCTCTGAAAACTTTTTTTGGGTATCACGTGTATGTTTATCGTTCAAACAGTTAGACATGGCGAAGTATTTAAGAACGCTTAAGCTATCTGCCATAGCAGAAGGGAAAAAATGAAAAGATGAAAACGAGTCTCCCTCTATTAGATGGTACCCAGCTGACCTGCTTTTTGACCCCCAAGCCCGAGTGCTTAGAAGTCTTTGTCTGTTTGTTCAACAGCTTGTCCGTACTGTTGACCTGACTTACTAGAACTGGGGTTTTGCCTTCTCTGGGGTAGTTTGAAATTCACCATACGCACACATAGCATAGAAGCGTGTTGTTAAGGTGTGATTTTTTTGTGTTATTGTGTATGATTTACTTGTTGTGCTGTGCAACATTGTCACAAAAGGTGCATTTACATTGGTGACCTTCCTTGAAAGCAGGCGATCACATGACCTCCACTGTCTGCACTTCCATTGGCAATTGGCAATTGGCAATTTGGGTAAATTTGGATAACTGTTTCCTCACCTGAAGTCTCAGTTGTTTCAGGGGGAATAAAACATATAAATAATATAAAAAAATATGTTTGCACCACTGCCATAGTATTTATAATTTATTATAGTACATTTTATCTTCTTTGTTTGAGGATAGACAACACGTTTCAAAATGAGGTCAAGTATTTCAGAGTAGGCACAGTTAGTCATCTTTGTGTCTCGTGTTTTATGTGTTTTACTAACTGTCTTGCTGTATGATACTAGCTAAAATGGATGGTATTGCTTTGTAACACATTTAATGTGGATTTTCTCCCTACACATTTCTTGTCCTGGATTGATGATGGAAACTCATGAAATCAGGAAGCTGAATATGTGGGATGCAGAATTTGTTGTTAAAGATGATTGACCAGACCTTGCACGCACAGTATAATAGAGAATGTATGATTATTGGAGGACTATGCAACATCTTCTACTTAAAACATTTATCTTAAACCAAAAAGGGATCGTCAATAAAGAACTGAGGCTGGTGCACATACATACATTTTGACATACATACTGTGTTTTATTGCATAAATAAAGATTGGAACCTTTGTGTGGAAACTCCTCTGCCTTTCATTAAGAATTCATTAGAGTTATTTGGTATTAGAGTTCGGATCAACAGTGCCACTTTGGGATCTATTGTATAAGTGTAATAATAGCTCCAGATATGCAAAATCTGTAGGTTTTAAAGTAAAATGCAAAAGAAAATTAATTCAATTTCTTTTTTCTTTTTTGGGGGTTAAACCTCGGATGAACTGAATATTATATTACTGCAGCGGATGGCAAACCATATCTTTTTTGTTTTACAAAAATGTATGTAGTTTTATACTAAATTTCTACAGTAAAATGCTGTTTTAAAATATTTGAAAATTCCCTACATTCAGAACATACATTTCATATATCAAAAAATAAAAATAGTTAAAAACAACACAATAGGGCATTGCAGATTCATTCTCTCAAAAACAAATTCTCTCATGTTGTGTAAATCTGTATTGTTTTTTTTCTGAATAAAACGAAAGAAGATATATATATATATATATATATATCTTCAAAATATGTTTTATGTTTAGCAGAGAAAAGCAAGCGTTTGACATGAGTTTGACCTTTTTTGGGTGAACTAAATACTCCTTCTCTTTTGGGTCAACTACATTTAACGTACCCCATTTCTGTGTTCGCTGAAGGACAGCACATTTTCTTTTTTTAACTCAACCTTGAGTCTCTTTGATTTATCCAACACACAATCACAATGACACATAGGGGTCTTTTCTAAAACAGTGATTAGATCAAGCCGGGAAACACATTACTTAAGTGCCTTTTGAGATAAAGCAATTACAATCATGCATTTCAAGATATATTCTTATATAGTCTACATATGGCTGTATAGGAAGCCACCAAAGTGTGTTAAAGTGACTCATGGTGTTAACTTTCAGAACCCAAAAAAGGACTAATATTTAAAGTGGCAGTTACTAAATTTTTTTTATATCTTGTTGTTTCAAATCTCTACAAAGGTCTTTTGTAATACACAGTGTTAGATATTTGAACAAATGCTTGCAATCGAACAATTCTTGTACTCTATTGACTGCCATGGTAGGATAATGGTATTCAAACAACCCCAATTTTTTTGCTCTCCAGCATTCTTCAAAATATCTTATTTTGTATCAGAACGAATAAATTATAGAGCACATTTTCCTACGACGGAGTCAATGGGGTCCAAAAACGGTTTGGTTACAAACCTTCTTCTAAATTTCTTCCTCTATGTTCATCGAAACAAAGACACTTTTACATGTTTGGAACAACTCAAAGGTGACTAAATGATGACAGGAGCTTCATTTTTAGGTAAACCAACCCGTTCAACCCATCCTTTAGAGAGTGTACTATACTCATAATGAAAACCACAGATGCTAGATATGTGAGATAGGTTTATTACATTGCCATACTCATCACAGATTACATTTCATCCCTCCTTAAACCATCCCATCCATTCATACACAAATGATTTAGTATTCTTGTTTTACTGCAAGCCAAGCAAACAGAATGTGTTATTATTGCTGAATGTTCTGGATCACTCACAATTCCCCGTGGGTCTAGACCAAAGATTTGACAGTCCAGTCAGAACACGCAAGAGCGCCTCCGCCCCTGTGAAACTGAGTTTGACCTTCAAATTAAAAATTGCACGTTCCCTCTTTACACTTCCCATGAATGCAGAATCGGTCTCAAAGCACAAAAACAGAGCCGTGAGAATGCATCTCTCTCTCTGTTAAACAGAATTGAGGCATTAAATGTTCCTGTCTGACGCTATTATAGTGCATGAATCGTGACAAGAGTAGCCAGAATCAACAAAGAAATGTACAAAGGTAGTTGTCACTTTGCTTACAGCATGGGAAAATGTTATTGCCTTCTTTTACATGATTACAATCTTTCCGACGAAACACGATGAGCACATATACACAATGAAGACATGCAAGATCAGAATGCGTTCGACAAGGTCAACAGTGCTTTTTTCTTCCTATGGAATGTGGAAAACGACCAATCGACGAGTAATACAAAACAGTGGAATAGACACACAACAGACACAATTCATGCATATATATTGCTGTTTAAGTATTGGTTAAGAAACTGCCTATGATGTGGTTTCCCAGTAAGGATAAAATATGGCTTATATTCAGATATTTAACCACTCTCGCTTGATTGATCTGTCACTAATATCTAAAGCTCTCCACGAATCGAAATGTGTGAAAGGTGAATGGATTTGTCAGGTGTACCGTAATTTGCTCTAGTGCGCTCCCTCTCTCTCGGTCGGTACACACTAAAATATCTAAAGCGACATGTGCTCGAGATGGTTTCGGAGAACTACTTCCTCAGCATGTCCTGGAGTGGGCCGGGTAGATACTTCATCACCGTATCCATAATGTTTTCCTCCTCGTCGTCGTCGCCGCAGCCGGAGGGTACAGCCTTCTTAGGGCGGGTCAGACTGCCTTCACTGGCTTGCTCCATAGCGGCCTGTGCTTCGGCTTCCGCCTCCTCTCGTTTTTTAATGCCGTACTGATGCGAAAAATCAAACAGAGAGAATGGCATCAATAACTCATGTTGCAGAAAAAGGCACCAGCTCCCATCTAGCAAAAAAGCAATCCACTGATATAATTCAACATATTATCGGAGACCAAGGATGACTTCCACTATAACCATTAATTCTATTACAAGGCCTGTCAGCATTTCTGAGGTTTTTATGTAGGTCTGTAGAAACAGTATGAAGCGTTAAGGCCAAAGCTGGATAGTTCAACCAAAAATAAGAATTGTCATCATTTACTCATCCTCTTGTCTTTTTAAATCTGTATAATATTTCTGTAACAAAACATTAAGGAAGATATTTTGAAGGATGTTGACAATTGCAACTCGATGGTTACTGCGGTGGTTCTGTTCCCAACATTCTTCAAAATTTCTTTATGTCTTTATGTAAAATATCTTTATGTTTAAAATGACAAGATTGTGAGTAATTATGACAAAATTTTTATTGTACAACTATCACTTGATACCAACATGAATTCAGTTTTATGTTCTAACTTTGTTGGACATCATGAAGAAGTTTGGAAGAAAGGAGTGAGTAAACAAAAAGAATCGTTGATCCAAGTAATTGGCCGTTATTGTCATGTCACATTGGCAAAACATGTTTTACTGACATACCTTATCTCTGATGCCCTGTCTTATGCTTTCCCGTTCGGCCTCCATCTTGGAATGTTTGGCCTTCCTCTCTTCCTCTTCCTGTCGCAGGGCTTCCTGTCTCTGCTCTTCTTTCTCTTTTTCTGCTTCGGGGTCTTTGTCCTCATCCCCACCCATCATTTTACCAACATCTGGGGGACCTCCTTTAGACCGACAGAAAAATGAGTTAATAGACATATAAAGTATACATTACGAACTAATATTTTACTTGACCTAGACATACAATGCCTAAAGTTCCCTGGCACATCCATTCAAGCCAATCATTACAGTGACAATAAACAGGCATTAGTATGTCGTTTTAATTTCGATGTATTTCATTTTGTCTTCATTTACTAACTCTCGTAATATTTCAATATGTGTGAGTTTATTACTTCCGCAGAACACAAAAGAAAATATTTTGAAGAAAGTAAACTGGCACCCATTCACTTGCATTAGTTTTGTATCCATGCAGTAGAAGTTAATGGGTGCCACAGCTGTTCGGGTACCAAATTTTTTCATAAAATCTTCTTATTTTGTTCTGTGGAAGAAAGAACGTCATACATACATGAAACAAAGTGTGAGTAACTAATGAGAGAATTTTACTTTTGGTTTAACTTTTACTCTGTCTTTTAACTTGTACTCTAAGTCTGAATTACGTGGGTGGTATTTAAAGTATGGATATTTTGCAAAAGAACGAAAATCACTGCACAGAAAAAAAGGGAAGTCTCATACTATTGGACAAAGCACAACCGACTTATAAAACTGCTGAAATAATAGATTCTTAGCCTGACTGGCAGCCTCAACAGAGCAGATCAAGTGACCTAGAGGCACACAGACAAATCCCAGAACATCAGCGGAAAATGGGTAGAAATGTCAGTGAAGAACCTATCAAAACACAGCAAGAAAACCAATCCAAGGGATTAAAATTCTCAGCAGGAGCAGGCATACGTTACTTCCCGGACACAATTCTTTCGCTGCTGTTTTTAGAACGACATGCCTTAACTGGCTTCCACTAAGACACGAGGGTGACGTTTTGGCACTCACAAAATGTCAGGAGGAACATATTCGAAAAGAAAGAGAATGTGGATGATTGGGAAATGTGGATCAACTAGATTTGCAACCACTTTAGGTATTACAACACGATAAACTCACTATAATTTGTATATAAGTGGCTTCCAGATCCACTTAGAGAAAAAATATTCTCCCTTTAATCTTGTATACCTGAGACTCCCTTTTTTAGATTCCTGAGAAAATATCTAATTCACCATTGAAATAACAAGTGAGATGAAAAACTGGGGCATATTTAGCCTAATCTGGCCTTGAGTTTTGTAGTTCTTTTGTTTTAAATTCAGTACCAAGGACAGCGCTGTGAAAAGAACATCAGCACCAGATTTACACAACATGAAAGAAACAATTTGCCAGTGTACTTCAAAATGGTAACATATGGTGCTAATTGAGTTTTCCTTTCCGGTTTTAAATATCTATCCAGATGGCATCAAGAAGTTTTCTTTTTAAATGTCCAAACAAAGCTGAAGTTTCACATAATGTTCTCTGATCATTGCCTGTTAATCTGCTCTGAGGTTTGAGTCTTGTGTTTTAAAATATTTAGTATGAGAAAGGTCAGGCCAGAAGGTGCTCTTAAAGCCGCACTCTGCTGCAGTCAGCTGCTTTCTGGTACTGTTCCATCAGTACACTTTAAATACACCCTGAGTTTTAAAGGACACATTTAGAGAGCACAGCTTTTGGGGAATTACGGTGATAGTTCAATCAAAAATGTGTCTTTCCTTGCATGGTTCAATCCCATTGGTTTCTGTTGTTCAAAATTAATAATATTTTAGTTCTTCCAGTGACGCAGGAATCCCTTTTACTTCGGGGGAAGTCAGGGCCTAGTGGTTAGAGAGTTTGTCTCCTAACCCTAGGGTTCTTGGTTCAAGTCCCGGCAATACTATGACTTAGGCGCCAAAGCATAAACGTGTGCCCACTGCTCTGGGTTTGTGTTCACGATAGTGTGTGTGTTCACTGGTGTGTGTGTGTGTGTGTGTGTGTTTGTGTTTACTTCTGTATGTGTTTATTGTGTGTGTTCACTGATGTGTGTGCTCACTGCTGTGTGTTCACTACTGTGTGTGTTCCCTGTTGTGTGTTCACTACTTTGTGTGTTCATTATTGTATGTGTTCACTGCTCCGTGTGTTTGTTCACTACTGTGTGTGTTCACTACTGTATTTGTTCCCTGTTGTGTGTGTTCACTGGTGTGTGTGTGTGTGTGTGTGTGTGTGTGTGTGTGTGTGTTCTCTACTGTGTATGTTCACTACTGTCTGTGTTCACTGGTGTGTGTGTGTTCACTAATGTGTGTGTGTGTGTGTGTGTGTGTGTTCACTAAACTGTATGTGTATGTGTGTGTGTGTGTGTGTGTGTGTGTGTGTGTGTGTGTGTGTGTGTGTGTGCGTGCGTGTGTGTGTCTGTTCACCGGTGTGCGTGTGTTCACTACTGTGTGTGTTCACTACCGTATGTGTATGCACTCTGGTTTGTTAAACGCAGTGCACAAATTCTGAGTACGGGTCACCATACTTGGCTATACATCACTTTTAATGCCTTTGTGAGCCTCATTGCGCTGCACAGAGCTCCTGTTGATGAATTACCCGGATGAGAGTCATAAAACATACGCAGCACTGTGCTGAGAGCAGCTCACTCAGAAGAATAATAATGTCTCCGGCACGATCTGCTGCACACGGGACTTGCCAAACGCCGTCTGCTGTTGCATTTAGACAGTAGCAATCCATTCTCATCCGTGCGTAAAGTTGAACACCCAAAGATCCCAGAGCATGCTCACACGTGACCGCTGCTGCAGCAC
This sequence comes from Triplophysa yarkandensis, assembly GCA_033220385.1. Classification (NCBI taxonomy): domain Eukaryota; kingdom Metazoa; phylum Chordata; class Actinopteri; order Cypriniformes; family Nemacheilidae; genus Triplophysa; species Triplophysa yarkandensis. The sequence continues at coordinate 16,200,055 of CM065655.1, forward strand.
TGGAGCTCTGACTCAAGTCTTTCATTGGAACTTCTCATCACCCACACGGGCGCATGTGCACTTACCTCCCATAGCTGCCTTCATCAAGAAATTCATGATGGCTTTTCAGACGTCCTCCTCTTTGTGTACTTCAGATGTATGCGAGCAGAGATCCTTCACAGCCAGGTCTGCAAAGAAATCAGGTTTCGTCAGAACAATCCCAAATGAAAAAACAAACACAGCTGTCAGTGTCAAGCAACAAATCTACGAGATTAGCCTTGTGGACCATGCGTAACTTCACCATGATGCTTTGTCCTTCACAAGGGTGCAATGCACATGGGGCATGTGGATGCCCTTCAATGCTCTTCTCAATGTTCTCGCTCGACAGCAATACACAAAAACATCATGCACATCTCACACAAACACAATCCCATCAAATCCTTCCATGCAAATGATCAATCAAGGGGATGGCACCCCAAATGTGCCCACTCGTCCCCTTTACCATGGTAAGAAGGGTATTTCAGAGGTCAGATCCAATCTTAACTTAAATGGGACCTTTCTTCTCTCTCTCTCTCGGCCCAAGCTCACAAGTCTCCCAATCAAATTGTTTAGTTTTAAGAAGAGGGTTCGTTCCGACCCCGGCAGTCTTGGTGCATTACCTAACTTGAACCCCCGCCGTAAAGGCTCGGCGGTGCGCAAGCCAAATTCAGCACCACCGCAGCGGACAGCGCCGGAGAAAATGGTACCCACGTACCTGCTGGGCGCGCCGGAGGAGAGACAGCGGCGAGGGAGGATGCGGATGCGGATCTGGAAGCGGACGTGATGGGCCGGTCGATGCGTCTGCGTTAGTAGCCCTCTACGAGCATCCCCGAATCTTCCTGCTCGCCCAGCGCCTCTCTGTGTGTCGATGTGGGGAACTGCAAGACGTTCAAAGCCCAGAGCATCACACGCAAGCCTTTTCCATCACAAGCATCCCACGATTGATTGGAGGAAAGCACGCCTCCGTCAGGGCTTACGAGCCTTCATAGATGCTGTCAGACCTGGAGAACGGAGGATGGAAGGACCCTCAGCATCACGACACCCTTGGGGGGTTGTTACGAAAGTGCTGATGCAGGATTTATGGCACAGGTTGGGTTTGCATTTGGAGGAACAACATGTGATACCATGGACCCTTGAATGTGTGTGTGAAAATGTATAAAATAATAAAGATTGGTCAAGGTTAGGGTGGTGGTTAACTGGTTTGAATTGTTGATGATGATGATGATGATGATGGTGATAGTGAAGATGATGATGATGGTGATGGTGATGATGATGATGATGGTGATGATGATGATGGTGATAGTGAAGATGATGATGATGGTGATGGTGATGATGATGATGATGATGATGATGGTGAAGAGGATGGTGAAGATCATGGTGATGATGATGATGATGAAGATGATGATGTTGGTGAAGATGATGATGGTGATGATGATGATGATGGTGAAGAGGATGGTGAAGATCATGGTGATGATGATGATGATGATGAAGATGATGATGTTGGTGAAGATGATGATGATGGTGATGATGATGGTGATGATGGTGAAGATGATGATGAGGATGGTGATGGTGATGATGATGATGGTGAAGATGATGATGATGGTGATGATGATGATGGTGGTGATGATGATGAAGAAGATGATGATGATGATGATGGTGATGATGATGATGGTGATGATGATGATGATGATGATGATGATGGTGAAGAGGATGGTGAAGATGATGGTGATGATGATGATGATGATGAAGATGATGATGTTGGTGAAGATGATGATGATGGTGATGGTGATGATGATGGTGATGATGGTGAAGATGATGTTGATGATGATGATGGTGATGATGGTGATGATGGTGAAGATGATGATGATGATGATGGTGATGGTGATGGTGATGATGATGATGATGATGATGATGATGATGATGATGATGATGATGATGGTGAAGATGATGGTGATGATGATGATGATGGTGAAGATGATGGTGAAGATGATGGTGATGATGTTGATGATGATGATGATGGTGAAGATGATGGTGATGATGATGATGATGATGGTGGTGAAGATGATGGTGAAGATGATGGTGATGATGATGATGATGATGATGATGATGCAATTGGCAAATGTTTGCCGACAATATTTTGTATGATGTTTTGTAGTTCTGTGCAATGAAATATTTACATTTCTATACGAAATTGGATGGTTAATATATACAACTACAATGTTCAGTTTTTACTAAATTTAAAATGAAGTATGCATTTGGGTGTATTTTTTGCAATACTGTAAAGAACACAAGGACCACACGTTTATAATCACATAGTACAGCTTGTATTAAAAAAAGGTTAAGGGACATTGTTTTTTATAACCAAAGTTAAACTGCATCACAGTTTTCATGTGTTGTGTCATGCTGTCCATTTTTCACATTGCTGTTGACACTTTATGTCCCCTCTGAGGTTTGATTTTGTTGAAATTCAATAGACACTAGACTGGAAGGGTCATCACTCATCCAACAAAGCTAATTAAAAAATATAGGAATGTTCTGCAATTCGAATATAAAAGCTGAAATTCCCCCAGGGGAAATTAAATGTCATAAATGATTTCTCTGCATGATGTTTACTAAAGCAGAAATATTTCTTATTTTATCACAACTTCATATGTAACGTCCATTTTATCCACTTTCTAAGAAAGCCAATCACATTAAGTGTCCAGCATTTACATGCTGTAAAACAATCACTCTTCAACCCACAAAAAAAGAAAAAAGGACACAAAGAGAAAGAGTGGTGTACACTTTGAAACATGAGGTGGCATTTAGCAAATGTAGCAGTAATTTCAATGATGACAGCAGTACAGTCTCTGCAATCTGTTCAAAATCTGAACACTGCCATTAAAAGTGATTTTAATACCATCAGAATGATCATTTTTTATATACTTAATAGAAAGAAAGAAGTAAGAAACTTCATAGTTTCAATTTGATAATGCAGCCTTCTATCTGACACTGTGGAAATCATTGTTATTTTGGAGACAAGACCATTGGGAAAACATCACATGGTTCACATGCTCCCTCACGCTCAGGGCAACGCTGCATTGCGCCAAGGTTCTCTTCCTTCAGTCATAACACCTTACTGTTGCTGAAGTGTTTTTAAAAACAGGCCGGTTGTAACCGGAGCCCGCTGGGACGAAAGAGGGGTTGATATTTTTCTCTCTCCATCCAAGAAAATGCTGAAGAAGTGAAGAGCTGAAAAACATATATTTTTGTGTTTAAATATTTTTTTGAGGAGCACTTTTAGAGTATTTTCAAAGATTTTCATTACATCACCCATGAACAGAAGGTCTCTTAGAAATGACCAGGTGTATTGATTGTGTGTGTAGATCAATATCAGAGGACGGGGAGAGAGGAGAGAGAGAGAGAGAGAGAGAGAGAGAGAGAGAGAGAGAGAGAGAGAGAGAGAGAGAGAGAGAGAATGTTTTATGGCCTCTGTTTCTGCTGAACTTTTGTTCTGCCAGCATATATCTCTTCTGGACTGCAGCCAAATGGAAAACACTGATTTATTAGCTCTCAGCACGGAGAGAGCTGAGTAGACTAAAAGCAGGGAGAAGAGAAGACGGGGGAGAGCAGAAAACATGAAACATGAAATGAAACCTTGGATGTTTTACAAACCTGTTTGGCTTTTATGCATATCTGCATTGCATTCTCATTGCATGGAAAATATTGCTTGCATCTTGTGCGAGTCCCTTTAAAATGCTTTCACTGGCATTTCTCATTCACACTTGTCAGAACAGTCTGAACAGGTTATGACTGCAACAGGACTCAAAGCAAAGGAAGGAGGGGTGAAAGACATTTTGCAGCACTGTGAACTC